>JAATLQ010038308.1:0-109120 GCA_013421005.1 Heliconius erato x Heliconius himera
ACAGGCACAAATGGTGCAGATTATGAGCATAGGGAGAAAATAGCAGCCCATTATCAATTAAGGTGAGATTTAGAATTATTTTTAAGTGTGATGAGCTACTGGCCAAAGCTATGTTCAGCGAGAATGTGACACACGACATTTCGTCAAGTTCCGTCAAATTATTTTTAGACAAAAGCTTGGTCGAGGACAATTTGGCGCCATTTATTTGAATTGTATTATTTGAATGTGCTTGTTCTTATTTACTGTGTCTATAAGATAATCTAAATTCTAAGCAATAAAACAAATAACAATAAAATAGATATAATTTGGAATTAATAAATCAAAAGCTAATGCTAAATGTAAATAGCTTTTATTATGAACTTATTGCAACTAATACAATAATTTGTAATCATGTTTCATAATGTATTTCAGTGCACTGAACAAATCCCGTCTTAAATATTGTGTATTCTTCCATCACATGCTGTTCCTGGGCATGCTGGCTAAACTCTCAGCAGACATTTTGGACAAACTTGATGTATTTATATTAGAAATAGAAGAGATGCAAATACCACAGGTAATTTAATGATTTAATCATAAAAAATAGTTATTGTTTAAAATTCTTGAATAATTTTATTTAATTTAGAAATGTTTTTCACTTTTCTGTACTTTGAGCTCTGAAATCACTGGTGCAATTACAAATAATTGTATTGTAGGGCCCATGATTGAGAAAGGCACTATTCTATTATTCAATGTAAAGTACTGTACCTTTGGTCAGAGTTACCATTAATGAAAAGTTCCATTTGACAACAGCTAAAATATATATATTTTTTTATTAAAGTAAATTATTTTGTAATTATCATACATTGTAAGTAACCATGGTGCAGTGGGTCAAAGTCCAATTGGACAAAATAATACTAAATTAAGGATTGTTTGCCACTGGCCTGTTGGGAGTTTTCTTCCTTAGAATGTCTAGGATTTAGAATTCAGGCAGAAAGTACTTTAATACTAGGTTATCTCTACCTACCCTGCTACATGCCGCACAGTGTAGGCAGAATCTTATTTTATATATAAAATATTGATTGAAACTTACTTTTATTATAAATATGAAAGTTTGTAAGTGTTTAATAGATGTTAATTTGATTTAAACCCTAAAATTACTAAACAGATTCAGATGAAACTTTACAGTAATATATCTTATACATCAGAATAATAAATTTGCCTGTAATATAACAATAATTTCAAGTTGGCACTTCTGTGTATATATATTTTTAATAAATATAATATAACTAAGCAATTATTTATTGATTTTTAGCCACTATGGTGGGAGTACATATGGTGCTTATCCCTGCTGCTATCATTCCTTGGCTTATCAGCAATCAAACGTAACAATATAAAGTTCTTACGTCAATACATGTACGGTATCACTGCATTAGGCATGGGCCCGTTGTTATACTGTGTTATTTATTACTGTGGAGATGTGTATCAGTATCTGACATTTGATGAGGATGAGGATGATTATGAGGATATACAGTTGTGGCAGGTATGTAATATTACCTTTTCTTTATTTTCCTCTATGATAAGACAAAATGTCTTGCCTCTATTAGGATTACCAAAATTTATGTATAACTGTAAATATATGATGGTTGTGGGTTCAAATACCGAAACAGGGAACTGAAAACCATCTTTATACAATAATTTTGTCAGTAGGAATGATATTTACAACCGTTGCTCTTATAATTTTTCCCAACTGCTAAAAAAGGTTTGTTTTTTGTGCGCATCTTGTATGAATGTATTATTCTTTATTACCTCATCTCTACAACCGCTGAATGGATTTACATAATTGAGGTATCGTTAGATACGTATTAGCAGCCCAAATGTTCTTAGATAAGTAACTTTAAATAAAAACAACCATGGCGGCTGTGGGACGCCATTGGACTTAGTGAAAAAAAATTTTTTGTTTTGAATATATTTTACAATATGGGTATCAAATTAAAGAGCTCAATTTCAGAATTTCAAAAAGGTATATCATGATTATCATTATCATAATAAATTCTAGCAAAAAATTGAAAAATAAAAAAATATTTGTAAAAACAAAAACCCCGACTGCATAAAACTAAAAAGAAAATAAACAAGCCCAATAATTTATTTGGATTAACAGTCGGGACCTATAAGTAATTCTTCAATCAATAAAATCTTTACCAGGAGCCCCACATAATTTAAAGAGGTCCCGACTGTTGATCCTAATAAACTATTAGACTTGTTTATTTTCTTTTTAGTTTTATGCAGTCGGGGTTTTTGTTTTTACAAATATTTTTTTATGTAGGTAAACATTGTTTCGCACTGATAAGGTGACTTTAACTTAAATCTCATTAATCCTTCATGTTTTCTCCATACAATGTGACATTGGTGAAGTGAATTATAAATGTACAGTAGTGTCTATACACTACATTCTCTTTGCTTTGTTATAAACAGAAAAAACTTACTTACTTAATTGGTATGATTGATGAGTGTTGTACGCCCTAAAGCCAGCTGCAGATGGCTGTGCAGATTTCATTTTTGGATTATATTATATTACCTTTTTCCTGAGTCAACAAAGCACAAAATCTCACAAAATTTATCTTCAGGGCAGCTATGACTCATCAATAATACTGTAAATATTCATACTATTCTACTAACATTATAAATGTGAAAGTTTGTGAAGATGGATGTTATGTTACTACTTAGGTTAATGTTTTGTGTAGTTTGTTTATAATATAACGATAAGTTGAAGCAGGCAAAGCCACATTTGGATCCTTAATAATAATATATATTTTCTTATTTATTCCAGGGTTATCCCTACGGACTTTTATGGTATGCATTTGTCCTTCTTGCATCTCAAGTGCATTTCTTTCAACTGTACTTCTCATACAATTTGTTGAAGGCGTGGAGGGCGCGAGGTGGTTATAGGAAAGCTGAATAATATTAATTATTTAAGAAAAGAAAGTGTTATTTTTGTGTGGAACTTTTTCTATTTATGTGGGTTTTTTTACTTGTTAATTGTTATTATATATAATTTATTGGTGAAGTTGTTTTTGTAGTACATTTTGGTCTGATTAAACAATGCATTTCTTAAAAATAAAAGTAACATATTTAAAAAAATTAAGTGATCAAAATACATACTTTATTTTGTTTGTTAATTAGTTATTCTGTAGAATGACCTACAAAATTTGCTTATTTTAATATTTAATATAGTTTTCTTGGTGATAATAAACTACCTAAGAAAGAATAATTATTAACCTAATGTTAAAATTAAACAATTTTTTTTTGTAGTATATTTGATCAATTATTATATAAAACTAACATATAATTCCGTCCACTCCTAATTACCACTACCACTAACTAATTCCGTACATTTTCTTTATTGATGTTTTTGAAAGTATGTGGATTCAATTCCTTAAGTTTTCTTGTAACCACAATTTATATTTATAATTTTTGAGACTATCATAGTGCAGTGTAACACATGTTACTGTAAAGATGATGGCTATGGGTTTGAGTCCCATTTGGAGAAATTAATTGTTTTCACTCACTCTGGTAACAAGAAAATGTCAAAAAAAATTAGCTCCTGGGGAATGGTATGTCTTAATATAAATTTTCCTCTATCTTGCCATTTATGGGATATAATGTAAATTATAAAAGAAAAATAACGGCCTAATGACCAAAATGGACTACAAAAAGTATATTAAAATATAGAATAATATAATATGAGTTATTTATGAAGAATAATATACTTTTGTAAAGATATTTAAGTGGTTTTAAATTTCATCTTATTAAAAAACAAAACTTTGTTTATTTTAGGAAGACAGTGCAATTTAATTAATTATATTTTAAAAATATTTTTACACAAAAATATACTCAAAATATTTTTGGTACAATTTTTTAAAGTTAATATATAGAATTTTTTTATGGCCAAAGTTTTTTTTTATCCATAGCCAATAACTATATTTCATAAAAGATGCAGATTTATGAAATTAAGAATTTTTTTTAATATGAATATAGGCCAAACTTAAACCTATTACATTTGATTGTCTGCATTGTTTTGTGGAATTTAAAATCTCACTATGTTAAAATAATACTATTTTAATATAAATATAATAGATATATAAATTAAAAAACTCTTTTAGTTAAAATATTTAATAATTAAATACTTCTCTAAATACAATTATAAAAAAATATCCATACAATGTTATTATAATTTTTATTTCTTGCACTGTCTTTATATAATAAAGTTATTTTATGTATATTTTTTATATTTTAGCTACACATACGATGTGTAACCGTTATTTGTTATTTACTAAGAAAATCGTTATATTTTATCAAAAATATATATAATCTATATATAAAGTTACAAATTCAATAGATACTACAAATATTTATTATAAAAACATTTATAAAAAAGAATGTATTGTAAATAAAATAGTGTTTTAGATTTTGTTACTATTTTTTATATAATCTTTTTGTGTTTTTTTTTTTCATCTATATTTAATGCTTAAAGAGACCAAATATATTTTTTTAATTGGGGTTGATTATTGGGATCCAATCATATGACAATCCAATTTATATAAAAGAAAATTTATCAACATTTAAATTTTTTTTCTATGTGAGGCTTTCCCCATATGATTGGATTTTTCAAATGAGGCCAGTCGCGGGGTAGGGGCCCAAAGTGTGACGGTAAAATCGAAATCGTGGGTTCGATCCCCACTCGAGGAAGTGAAATATTTATTTATATTTTTATTTCTTTGCTCTGGTGTCGAGGCAAAGCGCGGCGTTGAGTTCCGCCACTCAACATGCAATGCCTCCAGAACTTGGTACAGCGTGAAGCTGATTATTTTTTTTTTAATTTTATAAATTTTCAATGTCGCCATTATTGCATATTTGAGATTTATGCCACATGATTTGGATGGTTCTGGGTTCGAATTCCAGTCTAAATAATGTTTATATTTAAGTACATTAATATAGCGCGGTGTTCTGTTCCGCCATTTAGCAGACTGCTACACAACATCTCCGTAATTTACAAATGTAATAATATTGAGGTTTTTAAAGGAATTGAATATATTAGTCTTTTCTATGTTCTCTAAATTGAGAACTTATCTTTTGAAGTAAGTTTAAAATCTAACATTGCTTTTTGTTGAGCGCTCATTCCATTGTATATTAATAATAACATATTTTTAACATGTATCACAAAATAAAGACAAAAGGGCAGCTAGACAAATTTATCAAAACTAAATCTTTCATAAACTATAACATACATTTTGTTGGTAAATTTACTTTATAAAAGTATCGAACCTGAAACTATTTGCTTATCACATTTAGTAATTAAAACTATAATAATTAAATAATTATCTTTTAAAATATATCTACTAATACAACTCAAAACATGATATCTATTACAACGATACTCACTATCACCTAAAATCTATATTAATTGATGATAATTTGTGAATTGACGTCTTTTCACAAATAATACTGTTGATATCACTAGAATTTAGGATCTCTGTCAATCTGAAATGTGGAGATTCCTAAAGTCGCTAAGCGTGGGTAAAATCAAGGATGCTAGTCAAGTGTCCTTGGATCTGAATGCCTTAAACAGGGCCGGCTCTAGCTCGTGTAGCGCCTGTGTGCAATGAAACCCTGGTGCCCCCTAGGCCTGACCCGCCGCGGCTATAACTACTGACTTTGCCGTCGTAACAAGAAAGATTTTATAAGGTTATAAGATTTATTTAGTTGAAATAAAATGTTCGAAAAAGAAGGCGCCCATAGGGCGCTGGTGTTTGATAGTGATGCTCTTAGCTGTTTAGCCTTCTTCTTCGTGTCATATGATTGGATTCAAATTGAGGTTCGCCAATATTTAGCCACTCTGACTGCATTATCCGTTGCCATAGTCATATCGTCAAACGAGCAGGCAGACGGACAGTATGTGCAGGATGGCAAGTGTGCCAGGGTTTGAGACAGATAATGGGCTAAATTAAATAAAATAAATAATATTGAGGCCGGTCGTGGCGCAGCGGCACGAGGTGTGACTGCAAAACCTGGTTGTGGGTTCGATCCCCACTCGAGGAGATGAAATATTTACTTAAATTTATATTTCCATTTCTTCGCTCTGGTGTCGAGGTTAAGCGCGGCGTTGAATTCTGCCACTCAACACGCAATGCCTCCAGAATTCGGCAGAAAGTGGGGAACGGAGTGTCTTAACACTAGGTTCCCTCTGCCTACCCTGCTGTGTGCGGGATACAGCGTGAAGCTAATTTAATTTAATTTTTTAATTTTTAAATAATACACATTAACACAATTAGCATACTTTATTTGTTTCATTTATCTTTTACCCAACACGCATCGTCTTGAACAGGCGTATATTAAAGAACGAAGGACAGATTTTTTCGTCGTTCTGTTAACATCTCCCTGTTCTGGGTCAGTCGTTAGTACGACATGTAGATTATGAACCAGTAGACCATCAGTCTTCATCAGCAATTTGGACTTCTTCATCAGATTCTTCAGCTGTGGGTGGGCTCCCTGCGTCAGCGCATTCAGGGGTCGTTCTTCTCCATTTGGCACGACGATTCTGGAACCATGTTTTTACCTGTAAGAAATAAATAATTTAAACTACTCACTAATAAATAATTTGAACTACTTACTAATAAATAGTTTGAACTACTATACTTTTAGTATATTTTTTATGAAAAGTGGCATTAAAGTGGTAGGACATTTTCTGTTCTTAATTTTTATCACTAGTTTAGACTGTAACTCATGGTCTTGTTCTTGATCATGATCTTTTTTATTCTGTAGTCCGATATTTTAAGTAACTTTATTTTAGCTACACCTTGTATCCCACACTTAGTAGGGTAGGAATACGGAACCCAGGAACCCAATGTTAAGGTATTCCTTTTACATTAATATAATAATCCATTGGATACAGCGCGAAGCTACAAAAAATATGTATTTTTTTTTAAATATTTTACCTGTCTATCACTTAATCTTAACGATACAGCCAACACTCTCCTCTCATCCGGACTCAAGTACTTGCTGGCTCGGAACCGGCGCTCTAGTGCTCCAGTCTGTGCTGCGCTGAACCTCACTTGCCCTCCTTTCCTTCTACCGCCTACTCCCCACCAGGGGTTACAGCATGAGGGTGCTGGAAGGAAAAAAATGGTTAAAAAATCCATCAAAAAACGCCGGATTGTGTGTTTAATCACGCTCGAGAGTTCATTATTTAATATTTTCTTTTCCTCGTTCTGGTAATAAGGCTAAGCGCGGCGTTGAGTTTCGCAACACGAAAATTCCGTGAAAAGTGAAAATCTACGTGTAACGTATTTCAAAGGCTGCCTTAGACGGTTTACAAGAAGTACAGGTTCAAATTTTTTTATACGTATTCTAAATAAGTATTGTTAGTAGATGATATCTTAGGTTTTGGGCTTCCCGTTTCCCTGCAACACTGTAATTGACATTGAATAAATTAAATAAAAATTAAATTAAATTAGCTCCACGCTGTATCCCGCACACAGCAGGGTAGGCAGAGGGAACCTAGTGTTAAGACACTCCGTTCCCCACTTTCTGCCGAATTCTGGAGACATTGCGTGTTGAGTGGCAGAACTCAACGCCGCGCTTAACCTCGATACCAGAGCGAAGAAAATGGAAATATAAATTTAAGTAAATATTTCATCTCCTTGAGTGGGGATCGAACCCACAACCAGTCGGTTTTGCAGTCACACCTCGTGCCGCTGCGCCACGACCGGCCTCATTGAATGAATTGAATAATTAAATTTTAATCTTAGTTAAACCCTAATTGAAGCCTGACCGTACGGGGACATTCAAAACAAATATGCGTTTCGTAATGTGGGGTGTTGTAAAACGTTACATGGGAAGTATGAGAGGTAAATTTTATTCAAAAATTACGATACAATATTTAAATGGGTTTAAGTAATTTTTTAAAAGTTAACGTTAAGTTATTTTTAACCGCAGTTTCATTCATCCATGGTTAATGGAAATAACTAAGAGTTGAATCTCTTCAACAGTATACAGAATCTTACTAGGTAACATCCTCTGACCGCAAAAAAAAAGTAAAGTGGGTGACTTCTGAACCATTAACTTGATGTAGCCTATAGCCTCGATAAATGGACTATACAATAAATTGTTTCGATATAATAAGATATAATTCGAAACCAGTAGTTCCTGAGATTAACGTGTACACCCGAATAAATTTTTCAATTGCATGATATAAGCATGGATCATTCAAAATTAAATTAATAGCGCAGAGGCACAGAGTGTGATTGTAAACAGTGGCGTTTTGGTGGTGGTAGGTTCGATCCCCACTTAGAAATGAAATATTTAACATTTCCATTTTTTTATTATTATTATTTATTTATTTTATGGAAAAGACAAGGCAAACGAGCGTTCGGGTCACCTGATGGTAAGTGACCCCGTGCAACACCAGATGAGCTACAGGTCCGTTGCCTGCCTGTAAGGTGGTATGGGCTCCGGAGCCCGGCATTACCTGGTGCGAAACGCAGTGGCATAAACTACTTCACGCCGGTTTTAAATGCCAGGGGTGGTAATAATCCGGTCGAGTCTGCCCATGCGTGTTGCCATTGCTGGCGACGTGACTCTACCACACGTACTTTAGTCGCCTCTTACGACACCACCAGTATCAGGATGATCCTATTCTAGGCCGGGATCACACGGCTCTGGTGTCGAGGCAAAGCGCGGTGCTTAGTTCCGCCACTTAATATACAAGGAAAATGTATGCGGAATAAAGCGTGACGTAAAAAAAAATAAAAAATATATTATTATCAGAACAATAATGATACATATTAAAATGTCCTAATTGTAAAATACGATAGCTATCTGTGTACGATTGATGATACAATCTACAGATAAGTGAACATTATGTTTTATTGCTTTTATATTAGCTTTAGTTTCATTATTATTATATATTTTTTTTGTATTAGGATTAGAAATAATAATTGTTTATCATTTTATGGTACTAGCGATCCGCTTGCGGCTTCGCCCGCTTGGACTACACAATTATTAATCTGTAATAATTTCGTTTTCTAATAATAACAGCATTTTAAATATAATATTTACATCTATATTAAAAAGTAGAGTTTCTGCCAATTCAATAAAACGGGTTCTTATAGCAATTTTGTTCAACTATATTATTTAAAATTATATAAGTATTTTTTTGTTTATAATCCCATTGAAATAAAACAAACACTAAATGCTAAGGGAAGCTTTCTAAAATACAATTGGGAAAACAATAAAATCAGACAAACATATAAAAAATTAAAATTATTTTTAAGTATCTCTCATGTACAAACACCGAACCGTTACGATTTCATTATAAGTTATGAATTTACTATATATTTTTTAATTTTTAAACATTTCCTACAATTAGAATACTCCGTTCTCCACTTTCCGTTCAATTTCAAAACATAATAATTGCATCAACATTCCTAGTGCTCTCTTTCTCTCTCTTCTCGAGCTACACACGTTGAAATTCTTCGAGAATTTCTATTTTGGAGACTATCGCTTACAGTTTATTTATATTGTCAGCATCTTTGTAAGGAGATTTCGATAAATTAAGCTTTCATCATTCATTTAATCAGGTGCCCCATACGCTCGTTTGCCTTTTTTCCCATAAAAATAATAATATAAAGAGAACCTTATGACGTAAAAAATTAAGTATATTCTGAAAAACGCTGAAGTAACTGTAACAATGATTTGCCCACGGAAAGCTCGTTTTTCATAAATACCATGAATTTAACATTACTCAACGGAAAACGCAAGAGAAAAACGGATCCACACTTGTCGCGATTACAGTCAGACTTTTTTTTAATTACACGTATAAATACACCACAAACATTGGTCCCTGCTCTTTTGTCCTTTTGTTTTGTTTTTATGTGATTTTCACTTTCTTTTAAATTTACGTTGCAGTATACTCCTTTACACAGCAAAAAGATTGAAATTTTAATTTCTTATTGTTATTCTGGAGGATATTCCGTGTTTCTTCTTAATTTATTTATCGCTTAATGTAAAAAAAAAACTTATTTCTCGTTTTTCTACCATTTATCTAGCCTATCTGCGTAATTCTATCCCCAAAATTCGGCAGAAACTGGGTAACGAAAGTGCTTAAATGGCAACAGATTATCTTGACACCAGGTTCCCTATGCCTATCCTGCTATATGTGGGATACAGCGTGACCCAAAAAAAAAACGAGCCTATCAATTTTTTCTTGTTTGCCCAAATTGTGTTTTGCGCTATTTTACCAAATCCTTTCAAGTGTATATTTATCGTAAGCCCCAGTGAAGTTATCTAATAATGTGTAAAACTACCTGATTTCGGCGATTACCGTTAAATACGATGGACTAAATTTCTTATCGCAATATTTTTAAATAGTTATATTTATTATCTTTAAATATTTTATAAGTATTAATATTTTTATCAGGTCGTCGTGGTGCAGTGGCACAACGTCTGGCTGTTAACGCGTCGACCGTGGGTACGATTCTCACTCGGTGAAATTAATTATTTTCATTTCCTCGCACTGGTTGCAAGACCAAACACAGTGTTGACTTGCGCCACTTAACACACAGTGACTCGACAATTGGGAGTACCATAAAACGTGAAGCTGTTTTTTTGAAATATTTTTATTAAATGTGTATTTTACTATATATATAATAGAAAATATGACACGAAATTGACACGATTTGAATTTATTTTATAACATTTTGAATTTATTTTATACAAATAAGGTATAAGTATATAAAAAATCTGCATAAAATAAATTCAAAATGTTTTGTATTCATAGAGTATTGCACACACATTTTGAATTGTCGAAAGAACGTCGATAAAGCTACCACCGATTTGGAAAGAAGTTCTGCTGAGAAGAGTTGACCATGGGCGTGGGCACGGTCGGTGGTCCGTGCCCACGCCCATTGTCAACTTAAAATTTTACCAACAAAAAAATTGCCATGAAAATTTATATATGCTAAATAAACTATATATTAGTTAGCGCTTAGGCAAGCGTAGTGTAGGACGCCCTGCAGCACGATGGACAGACGATTTAAAGAAGGTGGCTGGAAACGGATGGATGCGAGAAGCCCAAGACCGGGATGGTTGGCGTTCGATGAGGGAGGCCTACGTTCAGCAGTGGACGGCGATAGGCTGATTAAAAAAAATAAACTATCCATCTAAGTATATTAGAGGACAATCGTGGCGCAGGGACACGGGCGTGCGCTCTGTAAACTCGGTAGGTTGTGGGTTTGATTCCCACTCGAAGAAATTAAATATTAAATATTTGTAATTTCTCGCTTTGGTAATGAGGCAAAGAGCGGTGAAGAGTTCCACCATTTAATTTGCAATGCCTCCAGAATCTGGCACTGGCGGAAAGTGGCCCAAGGAAGTGTATTAATGGGAACGCAGTGTTTTAACAGTAGGTTTCCAGGTTCCCTCTGCCTACCCGCTATGCTTAAGATACAGCATGAAGCTAAAAAAACTATTCAAGCGCCAATAGGTAGGTACTTTACTATCAATTACATTACACTTACAGATTTAAAACAACGATGTGCTTTTTTAATACTCAATATATTGCCGTTATCTTATCTCTTATCACTTATCACCAAGTTAGATTTCTTATAATCACATTCGTTGAATATATTTTGTGTATTTGTTGCTTTTATCTAAGTTTTATTCTTTAATAACTTTTTACGGCTAATTTGAATTTCTTGTCAAGTTATAAGTA
Organism: Heliconius erato x Heliconius himera; assembly: GCA_013421005.1. Lineage (NCBI taxonomy): Eukaryota > Metazoa > Arthropoda > Insecta > Lepidoptera > Nymphalidae > Heliconius > Heliconius erato x Heliconius himera. The sequence goes on from JAATLQ010038308.1 coordinate 11,747, forward strand.
CATATGTCGAGTTATTGTTGTCGAGGGCAGTCGTGGTTCAGGGGCACGAAGTGTGACTGTAAAACCGACTGGTTGTGGGTTCGATCCCCATTCGAGGAGATGAAATATTTACTTAAATTTATATTTCCATTTCTTCGCTCTGGTGTGGAGGACAAGCGCGGTGTTGAGTTCTGCCGCTCAAACCGCAATGCCTCCAGAATTCGGCAGAATTTTTTTAATTGTGAATGGCTGAAACTTGTTATCAAATATCAGTTTCAAAGGATTTTATTTTTTTATATATATAATCTAATACACTTTTAATAAGGTTTTACAGATAAAATATTATTTATATTATACATTATTGTGATTGGTTCCTCCTACGGTGGGACTCGCACTTGACCGGTTTTATTTAACTTTAAGCTTTATTATTCCGTCATCTAGTAGGGCAAAGAGAAACAAGACTTGTCTTGAGTGGCGGAACTCACAGCCCAGCTTAGTCTTGTCTTGAGGTCGTCATGGTACAGAGGCAGTTCCTCTATTTAATAAGGAATATATTAATAATTAGATGGAAAGTGGAAAACGGAAATGTCTTATCGGAAATGGAGTGTCTTAACATTAGGTTCCCATGTTTCCTCTACTACCCTGCTGTAAGCGGGATACAGCGTGAAGTTTGTTTGGCTAATTTCAGACTCTGTCTGGTCCCAATCGAAAAAATGTTTTTGTATTAGATAGTAATCAATTCAGGAAGGCTATATTGCATCACGTTACTTTGCGATCAGAATACACAACTTACTTATTTTCATTATAATAGCTTTTATATATTAGCTTCACGTTATATCCCGCACACAGCAGGGTAAGCAGAGGCAACCTAGTGTTAAGACACTCCGTTCCTTACTTTTCGCGGAATTCTGAAGGCAATGCGTATAGAGTGGCGGAAGTTAACGCCGCGTGTTGCCTCGACACCAGAGCGAAAAAACGGGAAATATTAATTTAAATAAATATCTCATTTCCTCGGGTGAGGATAGAACCCCCAACCAGTCGCGTTTACAGCCACACTTTGTGCCCTACGCCACGACTGGCCTCATAAGTCATAATGGTTCAATTAAACCCATTTAATGTATCTGGTCGTACGGGAAGTGATAAATAATATTAATTGATTTAGTTTTTTGTCTGTTATCATGTTTTGATCGTAAACAGACGCTATTTTTTTTTTATTTGCACTGATAACGATAACGCTGAATGGTCGAACTTATCGGGATTATCTGGTGATTAATTTACTTTAAACATCGTTAAGCCCAAATTAATTTGGGCGAGCAAATACGGCTGAATTCTTTTTTTTTTACAGGATAATGTTAGATAAAAAAAATTATAGATAAGTGATTTTTAGTTTTTTTTTTTATTTTAGGATTCAGTACCTTAAAAGGTAAAAACGGAAAGTCAAAATCAAGACTGTTTAAGTCCCTTGAAGCATAAAAAATCATACTTTTATGTCAACGCACTCAAATGATAGGAGCTTTTATACATCGATTTTCCATCATTTTGTATGAAATTCACAACCAATAGGAATGAAAGCCTATAGGACCTACAGTTATGAAAATTGGCACGGAATATGAACTCACAGTACAAATAAAGGAAAAAATCCGAAAAGTGAAAATTTATAGATATATCATAGAAAAATCTTACAAATTTATATTTGTAGATTATTTCAAACCAAGTGAGAGCATATGCGTGCAAACATAAGTTTGTCATTTTTAATAAGTTTTACTGCCCGTTTAATTCATTACCCCGAATGGGACTCAAATCCATGACCATCGCTATTACAGTCAGACGTCTCTTACAGTAAAACTTGTCTCAAATAAAATTTAAACATTTCCTCACCTCTATCAAACCCATAGGGCTGTCGCAAGTACGGCGTGGGCACAAATCTGTTTACAGCAAGTTGATTCCTTAATATATGATCAGATTTTAACATGGGATCGCTATAGAAACTGAGATTCCTCGTTTCCACCGGATATCCTTTAACCCTATATGGCCATGGAAAATTGGCTTTGACCGGCGTAGGATATAAGGGATAGGTATTCCTCCTGTCGAGACTTCCATTGATTTTAGCCAATTCCAGCTCTTTATCAACTTCTGTTATAACTTCAAATTTTGTTTTAAGCTCTTCTTGTTTCGAACCCGTAACAGTCTCGATACTTGAGTGAGATTCCCGCTCCAATGGTCCATTTGGCTTATCAAATCTCTTATTATTGTTATCACTCAATATATCATCTATGAAAAACGATGACTTTTTCAGTTTGCACGCGCACATTTCGGCGGTTTACTTGACACTGTCCAAATTATCAATAATAAATTATATTATGTTAGATGGGATAGCGGTAATTGATATCGCGTTATTTAATGGACAAGCCCTAATCTATGCTGATATGCCTTTACAGATATCCTGTATGCTATAACATAGGAAGCCATTTTGTACCTTCAGTCAGAGTGCTGTAAGAACGATTTTTGTATATTAGAAAATGTTATAGGATTCCTAACTTAGGTGTGTTTCATCATATTAGGTTCAGGCTTTTAAGGTGGTAATGACAGGTGGAGATTATATCATTAGTTATGAAGTGTTGTAATGCTAGGATTAGGCTAGTTGAGGGTTTGAGGGTACTTTTTATATGGACATATTTACTGTGGACGCGACGTTATCTGTATATGGATGTGATAGTGTCGCAGGATTGTGTTGTAGATTATATGATAGTAGGTTTTGTTAATGCGAGGTCGGTCGTGGTTTCAGTTTAAGTTATTTATTTAAATGTTAGCGATTTGAGTTAAGAATATATTTTTATTTTATCAGCTTCGCTCTGTATCCTGCACATCCTGTTTCCCACTTTCCACTAAATTCTAAAGGCATTGCGTGTTGAGTGGCGAAATCTAACGCAGCGCTTTGCCTGTTGCAAAGCGAAGAAAATATGAAATATTTTATTCCTTCGATTGGGAATTAAACCCACACAATGTTGACAGTCGCACGCTTGTGTCTTTAGGCCACGACTGGCATCTTAATATTACCAGAATATAATTGACATCACAAGAAATATTGGCTTAACATGTTCATCCCAGATAGCATCTTGAGACTACCACGATTAAAATAGAAAGATATACGCTTCAAGCTTTTCCCTTCATACCAGTAAAAGAAGAGCAAACTTAGATCTAGTTAAGATTTTCCATCTAATTTTCGAGACATTGCGTGAGGGGCGAAAGTGATTTTCACTTTTTTTTTATTTTCCCTAGCGGGAGTCGAAATCTGCAACCATTGCGTTTACAGTCCGATGCTGTTTTGCTGCGCTTAGAAAGTCTGTGGAAAAATCACACAATAAAATTATGAAATCAAATTAAAATAAGCTTCATGCTGTATTCCGCACACAGCAAAGTAGGCAGAGGGAGGGAGTCCTCGAGTGGGGATCAAGCCACAACCAGTGGATTTTACAGTCACACTTTGTGCCTTTGAACCACGAATAGCTAAAATTATATTTATAAATATCTATGCACAATTGTAGCTCATCTGATGTCTGTACATGGAAGATATGTAAGAAAAACTATTATTGTGGACATTGATCAATGAACAGAAACAATAGTGTTTAAAATTTTTGTTTGTTTGTTTGTCTGTGTGTTTGTGCGTTTGTGTACGGTAATCCCAGAAACGGCTTGACTGAGTTTAATGTAATTTTCACTATTGTATTTTGGCAAATTTCCCTTGTAGCCCAAGATCCCAGAGTCCCCAGATCTATGTCATTTTAGCAACGCTGAAATTTTGAAGATTATTAGTCTAATATGTAGTTAAGACAGTATGCGTACTAATTAACTTGAAAGTAGGGCTCTTTCAGAGGTAACACCAACTTGAGTTACAATTTTACCTTCGTTAAAGTAGAAACGCTCGTATTGAATTTTTTTTAAAGAATAATGTAAAAAAATAAATATAATTAAAGACTGCTATTAACATTTATGTTTGTTTTATTTAATTCCGTTCATAACTGAAAAACATTATACAAAATATAAGGTTCGGCCAAATTGATACAAAATAAGTGTCTCAATGTGAGTATATTGCCTTTAAAATGATAATGTTATTAGATCACGAAAATAATATACATAGGAAACTTAAGAACTTCACAGATCAAGCGGACGAAGCTAGTATTATAACAAACCAGTCTAACCTCAAGCTCATCTACGCGTACAGTAGTCTAGCATATCTCGTTCTCAAAACGGATTCCTCTCGAAAAACAAAAGGGGTTGAAATTCGCGGACCGACCGTAATTAATGGTTAGAGTTTTTACCTTTTGTTGCGGAAGGGCGGCTAATTGTCTTTAATTAATTGGGGTTGCGTATTTTTAACCCCTGTTATTCTCTTTGTCTAAGCGCGGGGTGGAATGTGGTGCTCTATATAACTTCAAAAAATATACAAATATATACTCTATTTCTAATAAATTAAGAGTTATTCTCGTTTGTTGATTTTAGGTGAAATACAAAGATAACGATTAAATAAGCTACTTATTTCTATGTATATCTATTCTCGTCGATTTATGATTTAGGAAGTCTAATTGCTTCTGTCGTTTTGTTCGGATGTTTATTTGAGTTTTGTCAATAGATTGTAAAGCACTTGTGTCGTCAATTGCTTATGTTATTTGGTTTGCTTTTATGATTTTAATAGCTGTTTGGTTGTAAACGCGACGGTTGTTGATTCTATTCCCGCGCGTGGAAATGTTATTTTAAATATAAAAAGTGTTTAGTAGTTCCTGAGATATAATATATTTTTCTTTTAAATTATGATTTTTATACAACCACTTAGCGTTTTGGTATAACAGAGAGCTAGAAATATAATATATATATATATATATATCGATTATTCGATGTTATATTATTTTTCATAAACTAATGTGTTCTTAAAGTATAAGTATAGAGTACTTAGTGAATTTCTATTTGTACACACGGGCGAGGCCGCACGAAAAAGTTAGTTAAAATGTTAAATTATAAGTTAAGTAGCGTAACCCAACGCTGCGCTTTACCTCGTCACCAGAGCGAAGAAATGAAAATATTAATAAATAATAATCCATAATCTATGCAGCCGCACGTAAAAACTAATTAAAACATAAAACTATAAGTTACCTGTTTACAAAAATATAAATTTTTCTTATTCAAAAACAAAGAAGCAATGTATAATAAACAATTAAATGTAACAATTGAGCTGTGGATTACAGCCAGTTGATATAATGGGCGATTACTTAAGAGTCGGCCGACAGCTCCGTGGCCCCGCGGGTGTAGAGCTTTCCTATTTTTAATATTCGATATCGATAGTTTATATTTTTTATATATTTTTTTATAATGTTTATAGGCTGTCTTGGTATAGCGGCACAACGGCTGTAAACGCGACAATTGTGAATTCAATTTCGACTTGGGAGAATGGACTGAGAATCATAAACTGGGAATCTTTCCCAATCGGGCGGATGATTGAGAGAGAGAGAGAGAGAGAAGAAAAAGCATAACGTCAAAATTTCACTACTCAACGCACGAGGTTTCGATAATGCAGCTGTGTGTGGGAAACAGTGTTTTAACACTATATGCCACTGCATATATAAATAGTATAATATAAATAGTAAAGCTAAAACAATATTTAATGTGATAGGTGTGGATTTCAATTAAATCAGGTCAATAGTTATGAAAGGGTTCTTTATTCTAGTCTGCTTTGTCACAAAAAAAGTTAATGGAATGTGGGTATTGGGTGAAAATAAGAAACATAAACCTTAATATTTAGAGTGCGGTGTTGAAAACCGCCACTGAACACGTAGTCTCTGGAAAATAGGCTGATGCGTGGTGGTGGAAGTGTCCTTAACATTAGGTTATCATTGCTAACTCTCCTTCACGCTTAAGACCCTGAAAAAAAATTCTGAAACTAAAAAATAATTAATTAGAAGTCTATATTGATTCAACTATAAACGATAGTTATTTTTACACTTTTCCCTAAAAATATCGATACTCAAATAAACTCAACTAAAGCTATCTCGCAAAGCATTGTATTGATTTTGAGTCTATTTTTATTGCGGCCCACCTGGACGGCGCACGCGGCCGAGTTCAGATGTCACCAAACATTATAAGCTCATCTACAATTGTACACCTATACAATTTCACCGGGTTATAAAACTATAGGAAAAATATGATATGCTACGAATTTATGATATTCGAATGAAAGTTATCTTTATTGCGTTGCAATAAAGTTTAGTTTTGTTTGTGCGTTGAATATTTTGATTGATATATCGTAGAGCAAGGCGGAGTAATGTATGATCTTTTCAAGCACGTGTATTGTATTGTGTATTATCGAATATTTTTTTTTGTTTTTGGTTTGTTAAATTATTATTTACTGTCATGACTTAAGACATTGCTTAGATGATTTTTTTTATTTATCTTTCTTGAGGGAATCTAGAGTTAAGACACTCCGTTCCCCATGCAACTGTCCAAGTTTTGAGACATTGACTTTTAAGTAGCGGACCCCAATGCTGAACTTTATTTTGTTTACGCGAGTTCACGAAAATGTTTTGTTCCTTAAGTTTGATTCCCAAACCTTTATAATGAATCAGACGCTGTGATGCTGCGCCACGACGGCTTCTAGAACGAATATACTTCAAAAATTTCTAAGCGTAATTATCAATATCAATATCAAAAATACTGAGGCCGGTCGTAGCGCAGCGGCACAAAGTGTGACTGTAAAACCGACTGGTTGTGGGTCCGATCCCCACTTGAGGAGATGAAATATTTACTTAAATTTATATTTTCATTTTCTCGCTCTGGTGTCGAGGTAAAGAGCGGCGTTGAGTTCTGCCACTTAACACGCAATGCCTCCAGAATTCGGCAGAAAGAGGGGCACGGAGTGTCCTTCACTAGGTTTCCTCTGCCTCCTGCTGCGAAGCTGATTTTAAAAAAATTATAACTATAATATTTGAGACGACCAGATACGAAGTTTGCAACCTTAAATGCAATCGAAACTCACAAGATCAAATGGGTGACACAAAAACACAAAAATGGATGAAGAATCGTATTTCTCCAAATCCTCATAGGAATCTGTACTAATAACTATAAAGGTGAAACTAGTGATTGTTTGTACGTGCTAATCTCAGAAACTATTGTTTTAAATAGAAAAAATATTTTTGTGCTGAATAGTCCATCTATTAGGTAAGACTATAATGTTCAGTTAATAGTTTCCAAGTTTACTCGCGGAGAGCGTTACTCTGGGCACTTTGAATGTATTTAGAATTTTTAATGTCACGATTTAACCCGCACTCAGCATGGTAGGTAGAGGGAACCTAGTGTCAAGACACTGCGTTCCCGTTCATCCCGTCCATTTTAAGTAGCGGAAATCAACTCTGCATATTGCCCCGAAACCAAAGCAAAGAAATGAAAATATTAAATATTTAATTTCATTGAGCGGGGATCGTACCCACAACCATTTGCGTTAACAGTCACACTTAGTGCCCCTGCGCCACGACTGGCCCCAACAATAATCTTATATAACTGTTATTTCTATAATAAATCGCCCTCTAAATCAATGCGTTTGTGGGTATAATAATAAAACAATAATAAACGCTAACAGCCGACGACGTTACGGCCGCGGTGAGTGAGTTAAGTCACTTAACAATTTAGGATTTTTATTTCCATTAATAAAGTTGGGCGGTTTTGACGAAAAAAAATATTGACAGTTTAAGTCAATGGGTTCTGTGGAAAATTTTGTTGAGGTAGTAGATTTGATTTTTTGTAATGAATATGCTTTTTTTACGCAAAAAATAAGTTTCTATTTATTTTCACAATTTTCAATTTTGTTTCCATTGATTTTGATCATTCATAAAATATAATCAGTTAAATTTAATACGCAGTAAAATAACGGATTAAGATCGAACGGAACGATTGATTTACGCCCAATATTAATAACCTATCTCCAACGTCAATCTTAGATTGTTTCATACATTTATCCAATCTAGAGATTGGATAGATATATGAAACAATCTAAGATTGACGTTGGAGATAAGTTATTAATATTGGGCGTTAATGGTTAGAACTCTTGGGCGGTTTCCTAGAGGTACGGGTTCAAATCCTGTTTAGTTCAAAATATTGTCCCTTTCTCCAACTATATGCGGAAATTAGACTTACAGTAATGAAACTTTCTAAAAGTTAGTCTAGTCTAATCTGTCTGATAGCTCCTTGTGTTAATTATAACAACAAATAATTAAATAAATGGAGGATTATATCGAATTTTTGTAGGGATTTTAATTTTGTTAATACCTAATCTTTAGTATTATCATGTGAATAACATCTTTATAAGTGATAAGAAGATAATAACATTGTACTATAGTAAACAATGCAACGCATTTATATATTTAAATATTATTGATTTTGGGAACGTTTGTATATTTAATTAGAAAAGAAAAAAAAATATTTTCAAAAAAAGGGTTCGAGTACGTTCAAATTTTTATACGTTTTCTAAATAAGTATTAATGAGTTTTGTTTAATTAGTTCTCGTGATTCCCGTACATAGCAGAATAGGCATAGGCAACCTGGGAACCTAGTTTTACACTCCGTTCCCATTAAGACACTTCCGTTACCCATTTTCCCATCGAATTCTGGAGGCATAGTGTATTGAGTGGCGGAACATAGTGTATTGAAACGGCGGTTGAACGTCGCGTTTAGCCTCGCTACCAGTGCGAGGAAATGAAAAATACAAAAAAACCATTTAATTTCTCGTGTGGGAATCGAACCCATAATCTGTTGAGTGCCACGATTTGCCTCAATCAATGGTTTTTTTCTCGTTGTCAAACGGAACCCTATATAAGAGATTCAAACAATTTTTTATAGCCGGCTAGGCCGCTACCTGCATTCTTCATAAGCGACAGGATTTACTACCAATTAAAGGTAATGATGGATGTTTTTTGTGACACTGCTCTTTAAGTTGGAGAGTGGAAGAATTGAGTATAAATTTTAGAAATATTATAGTTTAAGCGGTGATCGGGGCTTCAAATCTCATTAAGGGTAATAGAATTACTTTTTTTGTGTGTGATGTCTTTAAATATATTAGAAAACATAAATAATGATAAAGTGGAGAGTATTTTATATTAGGTTTCTTCTGCCTACTCTGCTATATGCTATGATACAGCGTGAAGCTATTTAAATACTAAATAAAAAAAAATGATATGTAAGTCTCAATGAATCAGTCTTTTTTTAATATTTATTGAATATTTCTTGGTAAAGGTAATTGTAAATTTTATAAATTTATTAAGTGCTTATTAGAAATCTTTTATTTTTTGTTTAGTTTAGTATTAGATACTACTTCCCAGACCTGATTACCTATTTTTTTTCTTTAACTTTAAACTCTATATCCACACTCTATAGACAATTTCCACTTTTCACTCAATTTTCGAAATGTGTTGAGTGGCGGCACTCAGCGTCACGCTGTATCTTGTTACCAGAGCGGGAAAACAAGAATAATTCATTCCCCCGACAGAGAATAGAACCCACAAACGTCACGTTCACAGTCAGACGCTGTGCCACTGGGCCACTACGGTCACCGGTTAAAATAGAAACGATGCATTTTAATAATAAACCACTAAATTGGCAAAAAATGGAGTTAAATGGCTGCTTTCGGCCTATACCTACCACAAAACCGAAAAAAAAACAATGGAAAAAGGAACTAAACAGCCGATGAAGACATTGAAAGGATTCCTCAAGTGATTTTTTGTGTTGAACGATTGAGACGGGAGTTTTTAATTGCTGACTTAATTGTTTAAAAAGAAGCTTTTATAGATCACTTTGGGACGTTTTATAACTAGAAGTATGCGAGGCTCGATGTGGGCGCACATTCCTACACGTGGAACTTCTATAATAGACTGATTCTCAATAGCTATAGCTATTAAATATAGTAGTTTTTTTAAGGGAAAAAACTGTTTTTTTCTCACGTTGGGAGAGGAGGTAGTCTATTATTAAGATAATTCTTTTTCCTTGCACAGAAATTCATACTGGAGCGGGAAAATACAGGATTGTAATTTTAACGTGTTAACGTCCACACAAACTAAGTTGCGAGCGTCGATTTGTTAATATAAAAAGCTTAAAATTGATTTAGTCTGTTTCTTTACCTCTTAGGCTTAAGAGAATATAAATTTTATTGAATATTCAGCTTCACGCTGTATCCCGCACACAGCAGGGTAGGCAGAGGGAACCTAGTGTTAAGACACTCCGTTCCCCACTTTCTGCTGAAATTATTATATTATATTTATTGAATATTAAGATAAAAAAATGTAAAGGTAAAAAAAAACCTTACAAAAGTAATAAAGTGAAGTGATTTTTTTTCCTATCGTTTCATTATGCATCCCGACTTTTGTTTTTAACTTCATTCCTTATTCTTCACGTAGCAGGATAGGAAGGGGGAACCTACTGCTCGGACACTCTGTTCCCAGTAAGACACTTCCGCCCCTATTTTCCGCTGATATCTGGCGGCGTAACTGAACGCTGTACTTTTACGGTACTTTTTTTGTTCCAAAATGCTAAAATAAATATGCAGTTTAATTTAAGATAATATAACAAAAAATAGTTTACTTTTAAATTTTTTTTGAAGCGTTATTCCACACTTGAGAAAGAAAAATACTTATTAAGAAAACGTATAAAAATTTGAACGTAGCAGGACTTGAACCCGCGCCTCCTTTGACCTGGTCGATTTCCAGGAGGCGCGGGTTCAAGTCCCGCTACGTTAAAATTTTTATACGTTTTCTAAATAAGTATAATAGTTTACTTTTCAATTTATACTAACACAAAATTAAAAAGCTGTCCAAACCCAATATTTCAATGATATACAAACATACATACATGCATCTATATCCGCCGTATAACGTATTAGGTACGTACGAGTCACACCAAGTTCCTAGAGACCGACACTTATCGGGGCAATAAAATGATCATAAAAAATAACTTAGCGTTTAATAGTGTTGTTAGTGCTCATTATGTATGGATGTATAGGAATTATACGAGACTGGCATCTCAATGAGTGATGGGGTGGAGCTTTGGTATATTGGGCAATTTTGGTGTGGAGACAGTGGTAGTGGATTCGATTCATGCTCCGGGGAATGTTTATTTTTGACAGACAAAACACTATAAAAATGTTCTATGAAGATTTCAATTAAAGGGATCTCTCATTTTAGTAAAATTTTGCAGAGTTGAGGAGTAGAGTTTTAAGGTAATTTTAAACATTTGCTAATACAATATGAAAAGAAAAGCAATTTTAAAACCTATTTAAGCAGTATTAATGCAGAGTGGCCGGCGTCTTATTACTGTGTGAAACAATGAAACTGAAACCTTTGTAGAAGAAAAGAACAACTGTTGAGCTTGGCACCGGATCTTCTCATCAGAACTGCCTTCCGAGCTGGAAGTAGAATTAGTAGCTCTAGATTCATTAGAAGATACAAAAGTGCTTGTAAAAGTCTATGTCAATGTCACGTGACTTCATGTATCCCTTATATTGTTTTTTTTTTTCATTTCATCATTGAAATCACATTTTTCGTTCCTGATAATAGAATAGAATAGAAAAAACCTTAATTAATAAACTTAAATATTTAACAATATGTAATAATATACTTCTATCTAGACATCAGTAAAGAGTTTGTTTTGCTTTTCAGCTTAGACCTCAATGCCATAAAATAAAGACCATACCACTATGTCGTATATCAATTTGACATTTGCCTCGCTCCGACAATGAACCTGTGACCTCTATATATTTGTAACAAAATACAGTATAGAAGTATTGTATATAGTACGTCCAACGAGTAATGGCAATTAAAGTTTCGCGTGACACTAAGCCGTGATAGAAAACAATACCGTTCGAATCAAACGTACAGGCCTAATTAAAAGCGTGCACTCCGCGAACTGTCGGCTTAATTATTGTTATAACGTATTATGTATACAGAATGATGCAAAAACTAAATAAGTGCTATTGTAATAAAATACTTCACGCCTTATCCCGCACACAGCGGGGTAGGCACGGGGAAGCAAGTGCTAAGACACTCCGTTCCTCGTTTTCCGTCGTATTCTGAAGGCATTTGAGATTTGAGTGCACCACTGCACCACGACTTGCTTCTATTAATTATTATTTGTTAATATTTTCATTTCTTCACTCTGGTAGCAAAGCCGCGAAAATGAGTGGGGGTCGCTGGAACTTAACGCCGCGCTTGGGTTAAGTTCCAGCGACCGCCACTCAACACGAAATGCTTCGGAAATTCGTGGGAAGGTGGGGAACGGAGTGTCTTGAGACTAGGAACCGTCTGTCTACCCTGCTATATGCGGGAAACCGTGTGCAACTGAAAAAAATGATTTTAAAATAGTCATGTGCCAAATGGAACGCTTCTTCTTTTTCTTCTACAGCTTTTAAATGGAATTCAATACAAATACATTTGTTAATGTTATTTAAAATCATTAAATGTACAAGTTAAAATTGATATGTCTAGGTATTATCATTAAAATGATAATATATCTATCTATATGTATAAATGATATATCTTTATAACATATCAAAATGTTCTAATACTTTTTATTATATATTATATTATGTTTTAAGCTACTATTGTATATCTTATCTTATACAATGAGGTCGTCGTGGCGCAGCGGCACAAGTGTGTGACGGTCGTGGGTTAGATTGCCACTCGGGGAAATGAATTATTATTTATTAATATTTTCACGCTTGTATCAAGGCATAATTTGAGTTTCCCCATTCAACACTCAATGACACTAAAATTCGGGAAAAGTGGAAAACGGAGTGTCTTAACACTAAGTTCCATCTTCTTACTCTGCTACATGGGGGATACACTATGTAGCTTTAGTGTAGTATCTTATACAATTGTTCAAATAACACTATTTTTTTTAATATAATTTTTCATGTTTCGGAACACGCTGTATAGTCAGCATATAAGTTGATGATGTACGCTTAATACGACGCACGTTAATATGTCAAATGGATACATAGTATTAACAATGCGATGTGATGGCAACGCACACAATTAGACGTGTCTGACGCACGCTACGTTGAGGTGTAACTTATTATTGTTGAAATTATTTTTTTTTTAGTTTCACGCTGTATCCCGCATATAGCAGGGTGGACAGAGGGAACTTAGTGTTAAGACATTCCGTTCCCCATTTTCCGCCGAATTCCGGAGGAGTTGCTCGCGTTGACTCGATACCTAACCTTACTACTCTTATTTTAATAGATATAATGTTGTGCAATCGATACACACTCGGGAGAGTGATTATATTTTCTTTATTTTTTGTCCACTTTGGAAGACAAAGCGTATTGTTGAGTTCCGCCACTCAATATACAATGGCTCGAAAGTTGACGCATAGAAAACGACTACGAGCTTCTTAGCACAAAAAAAAATGTTTAAATAATTTTGTTTGTGGTACCAGTATTATAATTAAAATATATATAATCCACTTTTTTATATTTAGAGTTCTGTACATTTTAAGGAAAAAAGGAACCCTTATAAGATCACTTTGTTGTCCGTCTGTTTATCTGTCTGTCAAGACCCTTTATTTCACGAACTCTTAGAAAAATCGAGTTGGAATTCAAACCATATACTCAAATCTACGGTCCCATGATTTCTTGAATAAATCGGATTTCTACATTTATTTAAAAAAGACATGGCCGTTTATATCAAACATACGTATTAGAACACTATAATGGAGACCAAAATTGATAGGGTACTTCTGGTTCAGTTCAGTTCAGTTCATGAAAAAAAATATTTGTGGCTAAATCCTAAAATACTAAATTTGGTATTAATGCCGTTTGTTCAAGTGAGGTACCAGATGAAAAGACTCTTTCTAAGTTAAGCTTGAAATTGAAAAAAAGCTTGAGACCTCCAATTTTTGTACACAACCTTCGATGGGAGAGCTCGACTCGCGCTTTTCCAATTTTTTTTCATATAGCGTTCCTTAAAAGAGGTATAATTAAGGCAATGAAGCTTAAGTCCAAAATATTAATTCAAATATAAGATATCTAATACCCGTACCATCATTATAATGCTATGGCAACTCACACAAATAGAAGTTATATTAACTTGTATCCATAAGCCTTTGATAGATTAAATTTAAATGATGTATATAACTGTATTTTACATAATTTTTGTTGCGAATTGATTAGTGCTGGAACGACACGTTCGCTAGACGCTACCACTTTACCTATTGCTTAAATTTATGAAATATTTGAACACGAAGGGTGGCATTAAATTTCACAACTCAACACGCAATGCATCGAAAAAAATCTGTAGATCATGGGGCGCAAAGCGTCTTAACACTAAGTTCCCTCTGTCCACCCTGCTATGTGCCGGATACGGCGTGAAGCTGAAAAAAAACTATTTATTTAGCTCCATCATTTTGTGAACTATTTTTATCGAGTCTACAGGTTGTTCTCTCATAGCACCAACATGGCCACTTTTATTATAAATATTTCTCACATATAAACATTATAACAAAATACCAAATAATATCAATAACTAATGGCCATATTTAAAATAAGTATATATGTACATATATCGTTTAATCAAATCCTATAGATTACTGCATAATCCCACATGTATTGTATCACAATTCATCATTTAATAAGCGCTTTATCTATATTTCGAACGGTAAATTACTATCATGTGTAAAAATCGTGTAAATCGTTTTGTATTATCATCTTAGAATATAGTGGTACTAATCCCGGTACTTAATTTATAAATTGATAATTTTATATGCATCGTTATTGTTTTATTTGTTTTGCTGTTTTTGTTTAAAAATATTTTATGATTTAAAAATTCATTGATACATATGCATGATAAAGCTGAACGAAATCACGTTTTAGTGCATCGTTATCGATCAAAATACCACAAATTAGAATGTACTTATTATATCTCGAATAATAATACGTGCGTGTAAGAGTTGGGCTTATACTATTTGCTACCTATATTTTATATTTTCTCGCTTGGAGAACGCCGCAAAGCGCGGCGTTTAATTCGGCAATCACTGAACAAGTAATGTCTCCAGAATTCAGTGGAAAGTGATTGGTTTCAATGTTCCCTCACCCCAACTTGCGTATACCGTACATATACGGGGTATAGTGTGAAGCTGAAAAAAAATTATCAATAAAGTTGTGGTCACATGTTATTTTCGTGAATCTATAGCTACTATTGTTAAACAATGATAAGAATTTAATGTTGTTTTTCTAATTCTTAACTACGGCTAACTGTATGATTATATTATATTTTTTTTTATTATATTTATAATAATGGCTTTAATACCTTTAGCACATTGTTAGGAATTTTATAATACCACTAAACAGTTTAATAATTGTATAATTATTACATTTTTAAATATTAATTTCTCCATAACTTATAGATTACTGATAACTAGTAGTACTATTTATATTTGCATTTAGCAAGCACTCTTGCCATAAAATCATAGGTGCGCGAGAAACTTATAATTCCCCCGAATTTGTGTTCTTGAGAGGGTGCGTAACTAATTTGTTCCGATTGGTATTTAATCATCAAAGAAAGTAATTAAAATTTGTATAATGTGATAACTGATAATTCTACCAGCTTCTCTTAAGCCACAGAAGGTTGAAAATGTTTAAATATTTAAAAACGCAAAATCTTTTGTAAATATTACGACCTACAAAATTTGAGACAAAATAGATAACATTTATATCTTGATGGTGCATTGCATAATTTTTTGAACATAAAGAATATCACTCTGTTTTCGACTTTTTACCCAAATATTAAAGTGGCGCCTAACGCTGTGTCATGTGTAAGCAGATCGATAAATAAAAAATATTGAAGAATCAATAATTATAATCACTCAATTACAAACAATGACGCAAAACAGCATTTATTATGTTAATTATCATAAATTACCCAAACAAAACACATTATTTACTTAACAAAACAAAAATACACAAAAATCAAAAAAGCTCTCGTCACAATCTAGCGTGCACACTACCGGTGTGTCCGACACGAGCCGCGCGGCGTGTGTGCGTGCGCGCGCCTGTGTGCGTGCTGTAATAGAGCGATGACGTGATTTCCTGCGCTGAGTTATTGCTACTGTACCGGCGCTAAATGCTTTGTGTGCTGTGACATTGTACTGACGTCAATGCTTTCATTATTGTCACTTTGCTAATATTATCTGTGGTTTTTTTTGTATTATCTATCTTCATATGGTAAGTATTTCTTTTTATATACGATACAAGAGTTTCTTTTTATTATGGTTTATTTGTTTGTAATTTTATAATTTATTTTATTACGTGTTTTAAGTATATTGATAATAAAAAAATGTTAACACTTTTTATCGCAAATCTCTTAATTTATTAAATATGTATCAGTCATTGTATTATTGGATAGTGTTTAAAGTGATAGAAATTGAATAATTTCTAATTACTCATATATCATTATTATCGCGTTAATGAGTTATTTGTCCAATTTTGATGTTTTGATTCTACGATAAAGAATATTTCTTAGAAATACCCATACGTACTAAAAAAATGCAATTCTATAGACATAATTATAATAAAAAAATTACCATATTATATACGTAAGTTATTAAAAAAAACTAAATAAACACCGAACAATTAAGAACCATTTGTCTAAACATATTATTGGACGTCACGTGAACGTTGTGCCGGGCGCCACGAGGGGTGGAGAAGGCAACAACTCATAAAATTAAGCGATTTGGATGTGAGTTAGTCTAACTGTGAGGACCGTCGCGTTAACAGCGTAACTGAACGCTGGATTCGGATATACGGACGGAACAGACGAAAATATACACATACATATATATTATACATTGTGTATATATGTTTGTATGTATAGTACCTGTAATATCTGCTAAACGGAAGTTGTATAAACAGTTATTTTAATTGTGTTTTCTTTGATTGGGATTGTTTTAAAAGGTGAGATTACTATAAATATTTACAATAATAATTTTTATCTTATCTAAAAGTATTATTCTGGGTTTTTTAAATTATATTATAGATTAAGTAGTTGACTTTGCTTTTTCGTAAACTTTTTGTGCGTTGAAAACTTTTCGTAGAAGATTCTTGGAGTTGTTTTGTTTTTTTTTTGTTTGAGTGAAACGTTTAAAAATACTATTTCTTATTATTTTTCTATCGGAAGTTTATATTTTTTGACTGTTTAAATATATGATTTATTCGCTTATGGTTGTATTCAAATAAGTATGAAAGTTACAGCTTAAAGTTATAATATAACTACAATCTTTGGATAAACAATAACTTAATATAACTAAAGGATAGATATTAACTAAATTAATTATATCTACATATATAAGAACATGTTTATTATATAAAAATACAAACATTTTACTTTATTTTATTCATATTAGTGAATCGCCGGGAATCCCCGGTGAGGCCTCAGCTGATTCGTCAAAAATATAACGTTATCTCTTATCATAATTATAATAGAAATGATAATTTTTGGACAATCATTATATTTTTACTATCCAGTAATATGATAGAATTGTTAGATTGCAATTTTTATAGAATATATTAATTATATAAATAAATAACTCATCTTCACGCTATATCCTGCTCACCGCCTACCACCTACATTAGGCAGAGGGAACCTAGTGTTAAGACATTCCGTTACCCACTTTCCGACTCTGGAGGCATTGCGTGTTGAGTTGCGGAACTCAACGCCACGCTTTGCCCGGTCACCAGAGCGAAGAAATGAAAATATACATGTAAATAAATATTCGATTTCCTCGAGTAGGAATCGAACCCACAACCAGTCGATTTTACAGTCACACTTTGTGCCCCTGAGCCACGACTGGCCTAGAATATATTATTATGATTATTAAGTTTTAAGGTATTTTAGTTTAAATTGATAAATTGAGCTTTTACTTTGTATTGAAAGCTAAGTTTGGACTTTTATCATTTACTTACGTTTATTTTCCGCTTATTTCAAATTTCACGCTTTTGAAATTAATATTTTTGAGGCCGTTGTGGTGCAATAGCACGAGCGGGTAGCTGTAAACGCAGCGGTTGTAGATTCGATTCCCACTTGGGGGGGAATGAAATATTTAATATATTCATTTCCTTGCTCTGGACGAGGCCACTCAACACGCAATGCATCCAGATTTCAGCGGCAATTGGGGAACGGAGTGTCTTAACACTAATCTTGTTGTTGTTATTGTTGTTTTTGCAGTAATACTATATAATCTTTGCCTTCCCCGCTATGTGCGGGATTTAGCGCAAAGCTAAAAGAATGCAATTTTTGACAGTAGCTTTGTTTCTCAATTGTTTTATTAAACAGTAGATGCATCTACTCTACATCTACTTGCAATAGATTTGTTAAAATAACATACCATATGCATATTGGAAGTTATATTTTATTTATAAGGATAATGTAAATAATAAAAAAATATTCGCCAATTAAAGATTATAATTAGTGACTCGCTGGTGCAGCGTTACGTTATGCCACTCAACACGCAATGCCTCTGGAATTCGACGGAAAATGAGGAACGGAGTGTCGTAGCCCTAGGTTCTCTCTGCCTTGTTGCGTGCGTTTCGCATTTACTCGCTCTTGTAAAAAGGCAAAGTGCGGCGTTGAGTTCCGCCACACACTATTGTACAATGCAGGCGTTGCGGGGAGTACTATATAAAGAAGATATCATCTGATGCCTGTGTAGTGTTGATGATAAGAAATTTTAATAGATTTTATAAAATTGGATTTAATAGTAATTAAAGTGTAATTTACTTAATAACATGAACGCCCTTCTTTTTTATTATTATAATAATACTATTATACTATTTTAACTCATTGTAAGGCTCTTTCCTTTATACTTTATATAATTCATATTATTTATTATTTATTTTTAAATTATTTAAATATATCTTCATTGAAAAAGTTATACTTTATATATTTAATTAAGGTTTAGTCTAATCTCAGGTATATAATATATAAATGTTTTTAAATTTTAAAAATTTAATATAAAACAAATTTATTAATTTATTAGCCGTCGCCCGCTACTTTGCTTGCGTAAACTTTAAAATGTGACATGGAAAATACTGTTTGTTTTCTAGTTCCTGTGGGAATTTCGAGAAATCCTCTAACAGTGCTCCCTTACACTCTTATCCTACCTCCATTGCTAAAATTCAACTTTCTAAGTACAGTAGTTTCGTTCTGTGAGCTGTCTGTCACTCAGTAACAAGAGGGTTTCATATACATATATATAGATTACATTTTTCTTAATGAGGCCAGTCGTGGCGCAGCGGCACAAGGCGTGACTGCAAAACCGACTGGTTGTGGGTTCGATCCCCACTCGAGGAGATGAAATATTTACTTAAATTTATATTTCCATTTCTTCGCTCTGGTGTCGAGGTTAAGCGCGGCGTTGAGTTCTGCCACTCAACACGCAATGCCTCCAGAATTCGGCAGAAAGTGGGGGAACGGAGTGTCTTAACACTAGGTTCCCTCTGCCTACCCTGCTGTGTGCGGGATACTGCGTGAAGCTGATTTATTTTATTTTTCTTAATAAAATCGCTGTAACAAATTCAACTCACGACAATGATAAGTGACAGATAACGTTGTGTAAGCTTTCACAGAGATGCGCACGCGCAGTTACATAGGTATGTACTGTATACGACTTGCGTAATAAGTGATCTAATAAAACAATCTTTTTATCTTTATAGTTCTTCCGTTCTTTAAGTAAAGGATAGTAAAAAAAAATGTATTTCTAGATTTTTTAATTCACAAAATAAACGATATATATTTACTTATTTTAGAATTTTGAAGAATTTGTTCGAATGAAGGTGCTAATCTCAGGAACAATAGTTTAATTTTTTTTGTATTGTGTAGTTAATTTATGTTGTGTTATGTTTTGATGCAACCAATATCCGCGGTCATCATAGTTACTTCTGGCACTTGGCACGTGGCGTGTGCCATTTATAATAATAATAATTAATATTATTATAAATCTATGCTATTTCTATTTTGATCATACGGGCGAAGCCGCAAGGAATATTTAGTATTTTTATTGTGCATTTTTTATTTTCATGCACCTAAAGCACAGCTATACTAGAGAAACTTAATGTTAAGACACTCTGTAGTTACCTTGTTTAATAATACTAAGTTAGTAAATATGTATGCTTAAAGTTTTTCACTTTTAAAGTGTTATTCCACACTGAGTAAAGCAAAATATTTGTTTTAAAAAACCTAATAAAAAATGACTTGGGATTTGAATCCGCACTTTTTCGAAACCTTTAACGATTTTCTACAAAAGTACAAAGTTAACAAAATCATTCCAGTATAAATGTTCCCCCGCATGGAAATAAAATCTGACACTTTTCGTTTACGCCGCGTTAGTAACGCGGTCTTTTTGAATGGTGAACAAGTTGAAATCTAAAAAATTAAATATAGTTATGTAAATTTTGCTATATATATATATAATATTCTAAGTTTGATTGCTACCGTAATGATTGTGTTTCAAGGGTTCGATCTCGTATTCGGGGAAATGCTTATATTTAAATAATCAATTTAAGAAAATTGATGAGAAAATGAAGCTAGTATGGCACAGGGGCAAAAGCATAACAAGGAGGCACAAAACAACAAAGTGTAACTGAAGTATACGCGATAAGTTTTGGGTTCGATTACCACTGGGGAAGGATAAAATATATTTTTTTTATTTTCCTGGCGCTACTAATGAGAAAAAGCGCGGCGTTGAGTTCCGCCACTCAACATTCGGTACGTGGGAAAAATTTTCCTTTTGTAATTTTTTTAAACGCGCTAATTTGATAGTGCTCCTGGAAGGCTATTTGCTATCACGTTCATTTTCAAAATATCCTGCTGTGCTGACTGTTAAAGATTTTTCACTCCAAATTCATAGATTTACGCACCAAAAACAATTTTACACATCGAATTCGCAATTTTTTACTTAAAATCAATCATTGTAAAATGTTTTTTACTTAAAACTTTAAATTAGTCCTTTTTATCATATATACACAATAGCACAATTCTTAGTTTTTATTTAAAAATTTCAATTTGTTTCACATACCATATACCATACATTCACTTATATGGAATTCTAACAAAATATAAAAAAAAGGTTAGAAAGTGTATGAATCGTCTGCCGTTGGCAGCTTCCCGTCGGACTGACGGTACTGACATTCTTTGTTCAATTGGCTAATAGAAGCTTTTACACGAATCTGTATTACTAGATTTAGAAACTAAATAAAAAATACTAAATTATAATTTCTTAATTAATATAAAAAGTATACTAGTTACTCATGTAATAGTTGTTTTTCCTTTTTTCTGAATAACATTTTTTTTTACTTTTACCCGCATATAGTAGGACAGGTAATTAGGAATCTAGTGCTAAGACACTCCGTTCCGCACTTTCCGCCAAATTTTTAAGACATTGTGTATGAACTCCGCTCTTTGTTTTTTACCAGGACGAAGAAATGAATATAGTTCTTTCCCCTTAGTTGAAATCGAATTCACAATCGTCGTATATATAGTCGGACGCTGTGCCGCTGCGACACGAGGGCTTCACTCTTTTTTTTGTATGTAAATATTCTAGGTTCTATTTTAAGAAATGCATCCAAATACGGCTGTAAGCTCTAGGGACAGACGGACTCCGTGCACTTAGCGCACCTGTAAAGTGCATCCGGTCTGCGCCGTCCACTGCAGTGTTTCAAAATCAAAACCCTTCTATGAAATGTATAGGTATTTTAAAAATTATTATCTGTACTTAAAATGTTCTTTTTAAGTATTATATTGTGAAAATAAATGTTTATTTTTTTTATTATTTATTATGAAAGCTTTTAAGAACTGTTGGTGTAAAATTTTATTGAATTTTATAAGATAAAATTCTATCTAATTTTGGTCGATGACAGTGGACGAAGCGAAAGAGCCATGTAGAGACCGGAGGTCCGTTCTCTCTACTCTCTAGGTTACCTCGTTAGATATACAGTGTGAAACTAAGTTAAGTCAATTTAAGAAAATTTTGGAAGGTAAGCTTCATGCTCCTGTATAGTCCTTCATAGTCGTGGCCTTACTAACAGCTTGCAAGCTTTAAAAAGCTTGCAAAGCTTGAAAAGTTTTCTCTTTAACCCGGCGGGGTAGCCAGAGAGAACGGTACACTACGGTACTCCTACCTCTTTCGCCTCTTCCTGGGCCTCCTCATGGTCTTTACTTGATCTTACGTGACCTTCAGTATCATTAATACTGTGTTCTCGAAGGTCAGCCGAGGTCCCTTCTGCTTCTCTTACCAGTATAGCTTCATGAAACTTTTTGCCATTCTCTCTACTGTAACGAGCATGCATCTGTTTTGGTAGTTGGTTATTTATTATTAAATTCATGTAAATATCTTAAATATATTGTTGTTTGACATTATACTTGGAGATTTTTAAATATTTTTTTAAGTCCTGTTAAGTAACTGAGGGACTGACAGACGACGCACATATGATACTACTAAAGTTAGAAAGAATAAAAAAAAATTAAATTAAATTAGCTTCACGCTGTATCCCGCACACAGCAGGGTAGGCAGAGAGAACCTAGTGTTAAGACACCCCGTTCCCCACTTTCTGCCGAATTTGGAGTCATTGCGTGTTGAGTGGCAGAACTCAACGCCGCGCTTAACCTCGACACCAGAGCGAAGAAATGAAAATATAAATTTAAGTAAATATTTCACCTCGTCGAGTGGGGATCGAACCCACAATCGGTTGGTTTTGCAGTCACACCTCGTACCGTAAAGAATAAATTAGAAAGAATAAATTCAATAAATACTTATTGCACGAAACGTTTTTTTTAAATAGACAACTTAATAAAAGGCTATTCGTGGCGCAGAAGCACAAAGTGTTATTGTAAGATCGAATGGTTGGGGATTCAATTCCCACTCGAGAAAATGAAACATTTATTTACATTTATATTTTTATTTCTTCGCTCTGGTGTCGAGGCAAGGCGTGGCGTTGAGTTCCGTAACTCAACACGCAATGCCTCTAGAACTCGGCGGAAAGTGGGGAACGGAGTGTCATAACACTAAAATCATCGGAGTGTCATAACCCTGCTGTGTGCGGGATACAGCGTGAAGCTGATTTAATTTTAATTTTAATTTAACTTATTAAACATCAATTACCATCATAATGGAATATAAAAATACATTATTAAGAAATGACAAAAGTACAAAGGCAAGCAAAAATAATAAAAAAATTAACAAATAACTTTATAATTTATAATAAAATTTGTAGAAAAAAGTTCTTTATTTACGCATTTATAGGGGTGAAATTTGTGTGTCAAACATTTTCATACATGTTTGACCTCATAAGAAATGTCTCAATGACGTCAATCGAAAGCAATTGTAAGCATAATTGATTTAAAATTGTACTGTAAATGCTGTCGTATTGAAATATTAGGTATCTTATATAGGTATTTAAGCGTGGCTAGGTTTAGTTATTTTTTTTTATTTGTTTCCCGCATAGTAAGGTAAGAGAGGGAACCAAGTGTTAAGAGAAATGTTCCCCACTTTTCGTCCAATCTTGATATTGTATGTTTATTGACAGTGGCTCGCTTTGGTAATAAGACCAAGAGCGGAGTTGAATTTCGCTTCTTCCACACAATGTCTCGAAAATTGAGATAGAGCGTAAAACTAAAAAAATATATTCACTCATATATTATTATTCTTATGCTGTACAAAATAACGTAGTTGATGTCCGTTTTTCAATTACTATACGTTTTAGAGATATTTAAGTGTTAAAGCGGATCTCAACGCCGAACTTCCCGTAACCAAATAGTGGAACCCATAATATTTATATTTACATGCACAAACAAACTAGGATATCCTAGCTATAAATTAATAATACATATTACCTAGAACTCCCAGTTCGCTGGGCTTTGGAGTTTACTTACGCTAACTTACGAGTATGCAGCTTAGTTACCTGATAATATGTTAAAGCTTTACTCTTATACAAATTATTACAAATAAATTGAATTTTCATACAAAATTTACATTTTTCAATAGATTATTATTAGATATATTTTTTCAATAGATTAGTCTGTTTCTTTCAATAGATTAGGAGAAAATTGAAGTAATAAATATTTTATACCCCCGAATGTGGATCGAACCCACAAAATTTTAACGCAGGGGAACATGAATTAGTATCAGACAATCAGTTCAAAAGTTGTGACCACTAGCACACGAATCTATCCAGTTGAAGAGAGAGAGAGAGAGAGAGAGAGAGAGAAAGAGAGAGAGAGAAAGAGAGAGAGAGAAAGAGAGTTGGTATAGAACTCCACGAATGTTAGTTGTTATTCAATACGCAGTTTTTATTTTAGCGGGAATTGTCATCTCCTTTCTCGTACTAATGCTGGAGCTAAATATAAAAAAAAAACAGTTTGACGTAGTATATCGCAAATGGCAAAGATTGCTAAGACACTCCGTACCATACTTCCCGCCGTCAACGCC
Source organism: Heliconius erato x Heliconius himera (assembly GCA_013421005.1). NCBI lineage: Eukaryota > Metazoa > Arthropoda > Insecta > Lepidoptera > Nymphalidae > Heliconius > Heliconius erato x Heliconius himera. Next base: position 36,227 of record JAATLQ010038308.1, read on the forward strand.
GTGCTTTGTCTTTTTTTCCAGAGTTGCCAAATAAAAGTAATTCATTCTCCCGAATGAGAATCAAACCCACGACCGTCACACGGTCATTTTCATTTAACAAAATACATCTATAAAAAAATAATAATACAATATATTGATACATATAGTACTGTTTTATCCGTATAAAAATAATTTCTTTCGATTAATAAATAATGACTAAAAAAAATATATCGATATATTATAAATGATCTACGATAATCGAGTCACAGCATTCTCGATTAAAATAACAAAACAGACATCATCAAACTATATAGTTAATCTGTGTTACAATCGATAGACCCTACAAAGTCGCGGATGTCCGCAACGTGTGTGGCCCTTTGATATCGCCGGTTAAATTAAAATGCAGCTCGTTTTATACCCTAGCCGGGAATTGAACCTTGTTCCCATCACACAAGAGCTACTTAATAATGTCCAAGAGTATCTTAATAATGTTTAATGCGATAATAATTTTAATAGATGCCGTCGGAAGCTACAAGTGGCGAATCTAAAATGTGATGATTTTCAAAGTGAACATTTCCTGTCGATGTTTTTTATTTATATTTTCTCTTTGATTTTCTATATTCTCTGCGTTACAGGATATCTGGCGTGGTATCTGCCAGTTTAAAATTGTTGTACAGTTGCAAAGAGTTTTATAACTGTTTATTAGTAATCGCTTTCAATTTTCATAGGAAACATGTCATAAATTAAATGATTAGGTATGTTGTTTATTTTTACATTGTTTTCAGTATTTTAAAATAGTTCTGATTTCATTTAATTCTCACTGAGTAACTTTCTGTTGAGTGCGAGATCGAGTGGCGGATCTATCGCTGCGTTTTGCCACGACACCAGAGTAAAGAAATGGATATATTCAATATTTCATTTACTCGAGTGGGAATCGAACCCACAATCTGTTATTATAGGAACACGCTTGTGCCACTACATACTGGCCGAAAGCTGGAAAAATATTTTCTTTTCATCATATTTATGATCAACTTTTCTGTTTATCATGTATTTTTTATAAAAATTTACGTAATAATTTATATATATTTTCTAAATAAGTATTTTTTTCTCCCAAGTGTGTGGAATAACACTTTAAAAATGTAAAAAAAAAAATTAAGTTAGCAATTAATCTAACAAATGGCATGTAAATAATGTATCTGAAAACAGAATACGTATCGACGACCTCCGCCCCATCCACCCACCCCCGCCTTCCGCTAATTAGCCCGCGCTACAAACACAACAAGTCACAGTGTATAAAGAATAGAATATCAATTATGAATGCAACGCGCTACAAACACAATAGCCGAATGTAGCGAATGTATGGAATGTATGGAATGTATCGGTTTCGGAGTGCTGATTGTGATATGACGCCCCAACTGACGGTTTTGTTTCAATTTGTGATGCAGGGTTGCTGCTCTGTGAGATTTTTTTTAAATTAAAAAAAATAACAAAATAAAAAAAATCAGCTTCACGCTGTATCTCGCACACAGGAGACAGGATAGGCAGAGGGAACCTAGTGTTAAAACACTCCGTTCCTCATTTTCTGCCGAATTTTGGAGGCGTTGCGTGTTGAGTGGCGGAACTCAGCTCTTTCTGATCGAACCCACAACCAGTCGATTTTACAGTCACGCTTTGTGCCGCTGCGCCACGACTGGCCTCGCTTAAATTGATTTATTTGATAAATTCTCATTTTCCACTTATTTTTTCGCTAAGAACATTAAGATTCAAATGGATCCCATTTTTGTGTTGTCGGGTTTTTACTTTTTATATATTTTCTTTGGATGTAATATTAAAAATATACTTTTTAGACAAATATTGAAGTTTCATAAGCGTTCATAGTTCAGTTACACATATTTTCTGTAAATAGCAGGAAATAGAACCCAACAATTTGTTATAAAAAATAATTCAAAGCAAGAAATAAAATAAGTTGAATCTAATGAAAATAATGCAAATGTATGACATTTATATATTGACATTCTTAAACTGTTCCATAATTTATGTTCTAAACGATTGATTATATACTATAAGAATAATTTATTAAATAACCTTAACATCGAGGTCTTCACATCTCTAGTTTTTAGTCGTCGCTTCGTTCTTGTTCTAGTCTTAAATGCTGCGGATTATATATCAAACTGATAGTCTTCAACATGTATTATTTTTTCCATATTCGTTTTTTATTAAAATTGATTATTATTGAAATTATATCTATAAAAAAATTATAAAAGAAATGTGAAATTTGTTATATGTTTATTATTAGAATAGCTTCCATCACATTAAGGATTCTATTTAGACATAAATATGAGTATAACATAATCGATTCTAAAGTATTGTAACTAATTTTTAAAAACATTAAACATACAAAATTAATATTTAATAATATTTTTTCTAAAAAAAAACAAGTAGCATTAACCCTATAAGCTTCCAATAAAAATCAATCAGCGTATACCGATCATAGTTACTACGGTTTTTGTGTGAGTGCGATCAAAGGGGGGTGTGACGTGAGGGGGAGCAGGGCAAGGGGGGGGGGAGAACGATGGGGTGGTACAATAAATACTCTTTTATCTTCCCCAGCCATTTTCAGAAAACAATAGATGTTTAGTTTAGTTTTTATTTTTCACTCTGTATGTAACATATCGTGGTTTAAATGGAAAATAAATTGTTCGTGATTGATGATCTGTATGACTACTTTGTTTCGTATAATGATGCGTACATACATACGTTGATAGTTATTTTTTGACTAATATTTAATATTGCTATTAATTGATTGATGTATTAAATACGACATTTAGTTCAAAATAAACTAAAGTGGAGAACGAAGTGTCTTAACACTAGGTTCCCTCTGCCTACCCTGCAGTGTGCGATACAACATGTAACTGAATTTATTATATTATTTTATTTATTTAAACTAAAGTAAATCTATCAAACGACTATTAATAATTTGCATTACGCATACAATAAGTAGAGATATGGAGCATCCACTCCACTCGTGTATCTAAAATAGCCAACACAGAGCCCTAGTCGATCAGAGCACTCAATTAGTCTCAAATCGTCCGTTTGTTACAGGAAGCGGTGAGAACATTCTACTTCAAAGCCACATTCGACATCAAACGACTGAGCTTCAATCCCGAGTGGCTATTAAACGCTAATTCAATCATAAAAACAAACATGACCGACTATTTCCGTACGATTCGCGGTTGAGAATTACACATGAACGAACAAGACGCGGTCGAATGTAAAGTAACTGAGTCCGGAGAGATGCAAACTGTAGTGTCCAGTTACGTGACACAGAATCTGATAAGGCAGGATAGGCTTGAGGTGCACTATCCCGAGGATAGCTATACTGAGTACCATTACGGCGAGGATGTGGATAGAGCCAGTAGTCCGGATTCGGATGAAAAGATAAACGTTGATGATGAGGACAAGGATGAATTAGTTATAGCTGATGATGATGTTTCAGAAAAAAATGAAGTAGAACTAAAAGAAGACGGTGTAGAAGAGAAAGAACATAAAAATGATAGTAACGAAAGAGAAGAGAGTGGAGAACCGTCGTGGCATCCACATGTCTACGGCAAACCGCCGAAGAAGCCTACTCCTCATACTATAGAGTATATTCTAGGGTTATCCAAAAATAGGGAGGCTTCTAAGGAGGAACCAAAACGTGTAGTCAGTCAACTAATTAACGTTAAGCGTAATTTCGATAGAAAAACCTTTTCATGCCAAGAGAAGGGTACTCAAGTACAGAATCTGTCGGACAGAAAGTTTAGTTTAAGTGTGCATAAAAACAAGCTCCAGGAACAGTTGTTGCAGCGCGGTGTTAGAACTAATGACAGTGAATATGATAAAGTGTTCAAGTCTGAGGAGCAGCCGCTGAACCTGTCTGTGCCAAAGTCAAAGGATTCTTCGGGGTGGAGCTCCAGTGCAGAAGAAGATAAATTTAGTAAAGGTTAGTAATTCGGGATCGTTTTTTTTTATCTATAATATAGAGAATATCTAAATTATTATTTCATTAGTGGTAAAAGAGGCTTATTTGATTACTGTTACTGTTCTCTTTTCTAAAATAGACTTCTTTTTAAGAGACATTATATGTCTATATGACTTACTCTACTTATTTAAATCGATTTCAAACTAGATGGAGATTCTATGTTCGATGAGTATTTTTTTTAACTATCATACTTGTAAAAAAGACAATTCAAGCTACATCGCTTATCTATAAAACATATATCTTTTTAAACAAAACGGACTCTCAGATACACTGTATAACAATCAATATTATAATTGCGACGTTGAGTTTAGCATCTAAACTGTGTGTCTAAACACTAGATTCTCTCTGCCTTCACTGTTATATGCGGGATAAAGCGTGAAACTTCAACAAACACGTGCACCTCTCATAAAATCGAACTCGAACCAACAACGTTACCTTTTACAACCACCACCAACCACACGCCATTGCCCAACAACCATCAAGAAACAATTAATAAAAAGATTAATATTCAACGATTATATCCATATTTAAATAAAACCATAAAATTTACCATCGCGCCACACACGCTGACAAATAAACAACGCTTAATAAAAGTATACCACAAAGTTGCATGGGAATATATGGCTTTTGTTCTTGATAAGTAAGGTCAATTTGCTTTGTATCGTTTAATATAATATTTCCCAACGCTATAAACCTGCGCAGTTATAAATCACAGTCAATTAGTATAAAGTGTACAGTGCAATAGTCTTAATATTTTTGGCCGTTTAATAATACGTTTCTACTTGTCTTGTAGCTTTAGACATACTTTCAAATTTTACATATTATAGTGCTTGTTTTGCTGACAGTCGATTTATCGAAGAGAGGTTTCGATGGAACCTACTGTATTTGCGGTCAGAGTTACCTTTTGGGAACTTAGAATAGGCTATAGGTTGTGAAAAAAATAAATTAAAAATAATAATACATTAATAATTTCCACTTAACCATGGAGGTACTCGCTGGTAAAAGCTGATAAAAAAGTATGGACTAAGCTTTTAAAAATTTGAAGCATGCATATTGGATATGGTTAAGTTATGATAACTAACACATAAAATATAAATTTTATAAATATTGCTATATCCACCTGAAAAATGCAACAATTCGATTCAGAACAGAGCAATTATTTATTATCTGTATAATAGTGCAACGACTAAGAATTGAAAGATAGTAAAAATATAATATAAAAAATGTTATAAAATGTAAAAAATGTATTTGTAGATTTGTGTATATATAATACAAAAGAAAAACTAAACATAATTATCATAATAATTATAATTCCGGAGGCGTTACGTGTTGAGTGGTGGAACTCAACGCCACGCTTTCCTTCGTTACCAGAGCGAAGAAATGCAAATATTAAATATTTCAATTCCTCGAGTGAGAATCAAACCTATCACGTGTAAGGTCGCAGACCTCATATTCATATAACAAACATTTTTTATTTGTAACCTATATACTATGGATGCTGAAGCCTGTAAAATGTATAGCGTAAATTCTTTTTAATCAGCAACCACTAAACCAGCAGGTTACTCCAAACAACAAGGTACTCACACTATCCCTTAAACAGAAATAGCCTAATTCTAATCTCAAGGCGTATGCATTGTAACATTTAATCGACTCGTATGCCGCAAACTTACAACTACCCTCACAAAACCCAAGTACCCTCAATTTTCGCCTTTATCCCTTTGGTATAAGGATTTATGTTTAATTTTCACGTGTTATTTTCTAAGATAATTTGCAGTAAGCTATCGGGTGCAGCTGCGTCCGTCACTAGGGCTGCCAATTTATTTTTAGATAATAAATTCGTGAGGATTATTAGCGAGTGCTAATGTGGGGTTATTGCGTCAATCGCTCTGTAGTTAATGCGCTTTGCGCCGTCGCTTAATTGCTAGGGATGCGTTTTAATTAATTTACTTATTTAGATTAATTATTTGTGTTTATGCCCGAGGTGGTTGTGGTTCATTGGGATAGGGTCTGGCTGTAAACGGGACTGGTGTAGGTTCGATCCAGAATGAGGGGTTTAAATTTTTTCAATAACCTTTCATGAGCGGCAGTGTGTTCCGCCACTCACTGCGTAGTGCAACGAAATCAAATTTACAGCTTGTGTTTTTTTAGCTTTTCACTGTGTCAAGCACATAGCAGATTAAGTGTGGCGGAACTCAACCTCGCGCTTGGCCTGGTTACTGAAAATGAAAATATTATATATTTCATTCCCACGAGTGAGAATCGAACTCACAATCCGTCGCGTTTACAGTCCCACGTTTGCGCCTTTGCGCCACGACTGGACTCTATATATTATTAGCTTATAAATATTGGTATGCATATATTGTTCGACAGCCCTATAGTAATTTATAAGTATTTACAAATCACCTATAGTCCTAATGCTTAATTTGCGCGCGTCTTGTTTAGACTACACTCACTCGTTGAAACGACTCTCTTTTTACTCTCTTCGGCACTAAGCTCCCATCAGTGACGATTGCTTCTTAAAATATCTGGAATTATTGGAAAAGCTAAAATAACATATATTTAGATACTGTGTTTACTTAAATTAATTTGGTTCCTGTGCTTTTATTTTGGCATAATTTATTTTATTTTATTTTATTTTGATATTTTAGTTTCTTTTTGCTTTATTTTAATTGAATTGTAAAAAGTTTCGATTTATGTTATTCTAAATGAGCTCTTAGCTTGTCCATCCGTTCCATTCCATCTGCCTACCAGGGTAGGCGATGCGAGAAAGAACGAAAAACTGTTTTATTTTTGTTAAATGCATCACTTTTCAAACTCCTCTCTAAATGTAGAGGTATAAAGAAATTTTATCTATGTAATACATAGTAATCTATGTAATACATATGTAATATATAGATAAAATTTCTTTATACCTCTACATTTAGAGAGGAGTTTGAAAAGTGATTCATTTAACAAAAAAAAACAGTTTTTCGTTCTTTCTCGTATCGCCTACCCTGGTAGGCAGATGGAATTTAGAACCGAGACTCCTCGTCACATATCTACTTTCGGCTGGATTTTCCAGACATAGCTGTTACTGGTACTTAATTCACCTAAAAATAAAGCTAACATCACATGACATTTTATTTAATAATATTATTATTATTTATATTTATTAAATAAAATGTCATGTGATGTTAGCTTTCCGCTGTATCCCGCACACAGCAGGGTAGGCAGAGGGAACCTAGTGTTAAGACACACCGTTCCCCACTTTCTGCCGAATTCTGGAGGCATTGCGTGTTGAGTGGCAGAACTCAACGCCGCGCTTAACCTCGACACCAGAGCAAAGAAATGGATATATAAATTTAAGTAAATATTTCATCTTCTCGAGTGGGGATTGAACCCACAACCAGTCGGTTTTACAGTCTCAAAAAATAAAATAATACTAAAAAATGGGAATAAATAATAGAAAAATAGTAACAGGTATATTTGTAAAACTGTAGCTACATTGCCTGATATAGTTTTGTTAAAATAGTTAGATTTAATTTCAATTAAGTAGTTAAACTTAGTTACCATATAAAAGATGAAAAACTAGACGATCATTTACGGAACTGTTTGTAAAGTTTGTGTCAAAAGCTTAAGAAACATTAGAAAAAAAATATGGAGGCCGTCGTTCTGGCTGTAAACGCGACAGTTGTTGATTCCTACTGAGGAAAATGTTTGTATTTCCCCGTTCTGGTTAAATATCACCGCTCTCGAAAATTCGGGAAAAGTGAGCAACGGAGTTATTTAATAATAGGCTCCATCAGCCTACCCTATACTCTAAACTGGACAATATGCGGGACACTTTGTCAAGTTAAAAAACACAAAGCATACAGTCACTTATCACTAGCTTTTAAAAATCAGCTTCACGCTGTATTTCGCACACAGCAGGGTAAGCAGAGGGAACCTAGTGTTAAGACGCTCCGTTCCGCACTTCCTGCCGAATTCTGGAGGCATTGCGTGTTGAGTAGCAGAACTCAACGCCGCGCATAACCTCGACACTAGAGCGAAGAAATGGAAATATAAATTTAAGTAAATATTACATCTCTTCGAGTGAGGATCGAACCAACAACCATTCGGCTTTACAGTCACACTTTGTGCCGCTGCGCCACGACTGGCCTGACTAGCTTTAATTTTCCAAAATACCGGAAACACATAAAAACGTTATGTAAATGTCAGTTTATCACTTATGTCAGTTAACCAAGCTGACGCTACTTACAAAACTGATCTATTTATAATTTGATTGTAAACACACTAATTGACTATTTTTTTTTTCGCTCCAAGCTAAAGTGCCCGTCCTAACTTAAACTCGATCCCTGGGGTTTTAGATCTTTAATCTTTGACCGCACATAAATCTTAAGTAAAGTGGCTGTTTAATGACGAATGCTCTCGTTTGCGTCTCTGTGACGTTTCGTGTCCGGTCCTCTTGACGTTTGTGAGTGTTTGGACACTTCGCTTCTGTTTGTCTGTGGGTGACAATAAAGTTTATGTGTTTTAAGTAATTTTGGTTATTTATTATTGTGCCAGTCGTGGCGCAGGGGCGCAGTGTGATTGGACCGACTGGTTGTGGGTTCGATCCCCACTCGAGGAGATGAAATATTTACTTAAATTTATATTTCGATTTCTTCGCTCTGGTGTCGAGGCAAAGCGCGGCGTTGAGTTCTCAACGCGCAATGCCGGTACTCCAGAAATCGGCAGAAAGTGGGGAACGGAGTGTCTTAACACTAGGTGGAGTGTCTTAACACGCCCACAGCAGGGTAGGCAGAAGGACTACCCACCCTGCTGTGGGCGTGATACAGCGTGAAGCTGATTTATTTTTTTTATTATTTTGCTGTTGTGACACAATGGCTGAGTCAGATTGTTGATGTGATGGTTGTCGGTTCGATTCTTACTCGAGGGAATGATTATATGCATTAGTTATTTATATTCTACCCATTCCGGTAGACAAAGCGTAGTTTGATACAGCGTAAAGGTAAATCAAAACGAAATTCTGTCTAAAGCCTACGACGTGAATTAAGGGAATCTTGGTGATTTTTTATATAGAAAAACCATGGCTATTCTTAGTAATTATGTTATAGTTCTATATAAAAACTATTTTAATATATTCAGACATTCCATGGCATAATTAGTCATAATCTATATCTCATTCCTGTTCTGCCAACATCGATTCTTATCTTTGAAGGTCAGAAATTAATGTATTATACTAAAAAAACTAATATTATAAAAATTAAGAGTTTATTTGGTTAAGCGCACTAGACTCAGGAACTACTGCAGTAATTTATTTTTTCTGTTGAATCCATCCATCGATTTATCGAGGAAGGCCAAAGACTATATAACATCAGGTTAATCGTTTCGATGTCACCCACTCTACCTGCGGTCAGAGTTGTCTCGGGCAGGTAGAATGTCATTTCATGTCATGTCATCATATACATCTTTTAAATAAAATCAGCGGCAGAGAGGACCTAGTATTAAGACACTCCGTTCCCCATTTTCTGCCAAATTCTGGAGGCATTGCGTGTTGAGTGGCAGAACTCAACGCCGCGCTTAACCTCGACACCAGAGCGAAGAAATGAAAATATAAATGTAAGTAAATATTTTATCTCCTCGTGTGGGGAATTGAATCCATAACCAGTCGTTTTACAGTCACACTCTGTGCCACTGCGCCACGACTGGCCTCAATATACAAGTTTTAGTTATTTGCATTCGGGCATGCGGGCGAAGCTGTGTGTGAAGACTAGTATATTAGTATATTTCATATCAATATCGTCACGTTAGTGGTAATCCTCGGTTAAAAACAGATTAGGAAACCTTATAGTGAAAAAGCGACAAAACCAGAGATTAAAGTATCTTAAGTAAAAAGTGTCGTTTCATTTGTTTTTTTCTTTAGATTGGCATTGAAGTGTGGCATTGGAATTAATTTAACGATTGATCAATTAATGTTACACTAGTCGTATGTTATTTGCGTGAACTTTGGGGCGTAAACTGTAAATTCTCATTTTTTCTCAGTTCCGTTTGAATTTTGAACATGTTTTTTCTTTGTGTTCCTCTTTCTATATATTTAAAATTTTTTAGGATACTTTTATAAGAAAACGTATCAAAATTTGAACGTAGCGGGTCTCGAACCGACCAGGTATGGTTTAGTGGTCAGAACGTATGGCTTATTGGTCAGAGCCCCTGGTCGGTTTCCACAAAGCGCGGGTTCAAGTCCCGCTACGTTAAAATTTTTTTAGGTTGTCTAAATAAGTATTTTTCTTTCCCAAGTGTGGAATAAGACTTTAAAAATGTTTAAAAATGATTTTTAGAATCTAAATGCTAATGTAGGCAGAATGTAGGCTAAGTTAAGTAATTCAGCCTGTCAGTCAACCAACTTTAATTATTTAGCCCTTAAATTATACGACATAAATTTTTACTGGCGCAGTAATCGAACTGGTTACTTATCGTTAGCCTAAAGCAACATTGATATTTATACAGCGACCAGCATTTAATTATGATTAATTGACTTTGAAATTCACATTTAATCAATAACAAGAACCGCCTACCAGTTTCGACCGGAAATACTTGAAGATATCGTCTGGAGCTGATTATTTTTTTTTGTTTGTTACACTCCCGCTTGCAATAGCTGCCAGTTCTCTCTTTGCTTTGCTAGTCATTTTATTTTTCTCTATGAATTCATCTTAATTACTACGGTAAGGATAGGATTTAAATTCAATTTGTACCGAAGAGGTTCTCTGTAACTCAAAATATATAGATCTGTAGTTAAATCGTCTTAGAAAATAGCTAAATAGCGTAAAATATTTTTTTATGTAAATATTTTTTAGAAAATATTCGATTGGTAAATTAGGGTTTTCTAATAGGTTATATGAAACGTAAAATAGATTTTGGTTTAAAATGAGATTTTTAAATAAAACTACTTATTATTTAAAGTCAAGTACAAACTATACTTCGAAAGTTTCTTAAAACTGCGTCTCTGAACGAAAAATAAAATTCTCCCCTATACAAAAGTCTCATTTCGCGGGAGTTTTTTTTGTTCTTCACCGCTTAGATAAAACGCGGCGCTGAGTTATGCGTGCCAGTGGGTTACGCGCTCAAGACGCAGACAAATAAATTCATATAATAATTATAATTATAATCCATAAATTATACACTAAAACTAACATAAATCATGATACAAATGATATAAATCCTCACTGAAAACCAATACATTTTCAGAATGATGTAAAATAGCCATTCAAACTTAATTGCCTCATACCGTCGAATTTGACGCTCATTATCACCTTCCTCCAAACACTAATAATAAATCTTGTGTAAAGTCCTTTGAAGTCGACAGTCTGCGGCCGTCTTTATTACGCCGTTTTTCCATTCAAAGTAAATACAATAAATATTTATTTATGTTTTTAGTTAACGATCAACTTATCTTGTGATTGTGAAAACAAGATTTTTGTTTATTAAATATAATGGGTGGAGTATCAAAGAGGGATCGTATGTGTTTTTCTTTTTGTTTTATTTCTCCTTTTTATGTCCAATTTTGTAAACGCTACTTGATTTTTTATAATGATTGATTCGAAAAAGTTGTGTTTAAAATAAGTTTATAGTTGTGTTTAGGTCATTTGATTGTCAACATACGGCTATATTCAGCATTCAGCAGTGAAGATAGAAGGAATCTAGTGGCAAGACACTCCGTTCTCCATTTTTCGCCCAATTTTAGTGCAACGTTGCGTGTTAAGTTGGAATGTTGAGTTCCGCGCTTTGTCTGCCTTGATGCGAGTGCAAGAAAATGAAAATAATTCAATGTTCCGAGAATGAAATCGAACCCACAACCGTCGTGTTTACAATCAGACGTTATGTCATTAATTAACAGGTAGCTACTACACCCTATTATATTATTTAAATAATGTTTTATATAGATCCTGATATTTGTTAACAAATATATATATATATATATATATATATATATATATATATATATATATATATATATATATATATATAATTCTTATGGGAATAACATTAATAGGTAAAGCTTTTAATGGTAGTAAGATTTAAATACAATATAATTTTACAAGGATCCGGAGCTTATTTCGTAAGGTTAATATTTTAAATTTGGCAATAATATTAAATATTTTATGATAAATTGTATTTGTAGTAAAGTTCTATGAAAATGGGCATCTTTTCCATAAAAATGGGTAAATTTAAAGGGTTAAATATGTAGAAAAGAGTGATGAGTTGTTACTTTGCAGCTATCTATGTGCATTGTCACTACTGATTTTATATGCGGACGGTAGTAGGTTAGATTCCTACGCAGAAGAATAAATAGAATTTTCATTTCCTTTCTAGTCTTTCTTTTAGAGCAACAAGGCGTTAAGTTACTTCCCAAAAAAAAAAGGGCGGTGCGTAGGGAACGCTTTGTCTTAACACTAGGTTCCCTCTACGTACTCTGTTATATCCCCCCTTTAGTAGACAGTTACGTAAATCTATAAGAAAAAGTATTTGCTTAAACCATTAATTACTTCTAAGATGACATCTCTAATCCTTTGTAATATATTATTAGAATTATCAAGGAAGTCCTCTAAAGTGTGTTGAATGCTGTAGTAACGTCGTACAAACAGACAGGCCTCATTAAGTCTATACTATATAATTTTAAGCTGGCAGATATTTGTTTATGTCTAGGATTTTCTTGTTGAAAATAAAAGCTTGAAAATGATTGCTGTAATTTATTAATATACTTATTTAAGTTGATGTTATTTAAGATGGGAACTTGTCCAGTTTCGCGCTGTATCCCGCATGTAGGAGGGTAGGCTGAGGGCTGGGTTACCTCCCTCCCCGTGCTAAGCCACTTTCAGCTGAATTCAGGCAGGCATTATGTGTTGAGTGGCAGTATTTAACGCCGCGGTTTGCCTCGGCACCAGAGCGAAGAAATTAAAATACGAATTTTAATAAATATTTCACTTTCTCGAGTGTGGATCGAACCTACAACCAGTCACGCTTACAGTCACACACTCGTGCCGCTACGCCACGACTATCCTCGAAATGAGAATTTACTTTACTTAAATTCAAATATATTTTTTTCTTTTCTATTTAAACGAACGTCGAATAAACATAAAGCAACCACCGACTCAGAAGGCCCTTCTGCTGAGAAGAGTCGACTACAAATTCAACAGTTGCTGTTTTTCAATATAAAATGCACAATTTAGTTTATTTTATTTATATTTCACCTGAGGGTAGCATGAAATTCAATTGATATACTTATTACTACTATAAGAAATGTTTTAATAGATTTAAAAGAGATCTTTGCGGCTTTGTTGGAATATGCCTAAATGAAGGTGGTAGAGGTTCGAATCTCTCTACGGAAATGTTCAATTTAAAATTGAAATAAAAAGAATATTTTCTCTGCTCAGCTTTATCATGCAATTTTTTTCTAAGGAGGCAACGTAGTGTTAAGACATTCCGTCCTCCACTGCGCCGATTTTGAGACATTGCGTGTTGAAACTCTTTCCTCTTTCAGAGCGAAAGGAAAATAAATTAAATATAATAATCCCTCCAACTGGGAATCGAATTAAAAACCGTCACGCTTACAGTCGGATTGTCACTCTGCGGCAATACGGTATCAAAATAAAACGAATGAGGCCAATAAAATATTTGTTATAGCCAAAATTCCAAAGTGAGTCTTTACTACTAAAAGTTAGTATACATCAGATGATGCGGATTTATTTAGTTTAAAAAGGTATGATAAAATTAAATGAGTAAAACTATTTAAAAAATATCAAAAACTTAATATTCACCTAACAATGGCTATAAAGATTTGAACACTATTAAGCAATGGTGTTATGATAGGGTGTAACACCACAAACGAGCCCTTCGTAGAAGGGTGACGGTACCACACATGCAGCTACCACTGCCCTAAGAAAAACAAAATAACGCCAGTCACTGGTTTCCTTAATAAACTTGCCAAAATACACTTCACAGTTGGAATTCATCCGAAAACCAATACATTTAAAGTTTAAACACAAAATTTATTTATTTTAACACAAGATTTTTAAAGCTTTTTAGATTTTTATTGTTTCACTCAATGTCTTGTTAATTCTGGTTCGAATTTTATTCTCTAGTTTTACAATCGGTCAATTATCGTAAAGCGTTCTTTTAAAAGTTCTTTTGATTTTCTTTAGCGTTTAATTGGTTAGGTTTGATAGCTGACACTAGATTGCTATTTATAATAATACAAAGGTAAATGGTTCACAATATTTATTTTTTATAAAACTCCACGTTTTCCTGTTTAGCAGGGTAGATAGAAGAAAAGATGTGAAGATAACAACTTTCCGCTCAATTTTCGAGACATTTCGTATTGATTGGCGGAATTCAACGCAGCGCTTTGTCTACAAGTATGATAGTCTTGAGTATGGATCGAATGCACAGCCGTTGTTTATATAGACTATATAGACTAGTATATAGACTATCGCTGTTTTTGTTCTGTATAAAGACACGGTTGAAAGTAACTCAAATAGTATAGTTTTTTATTTATCAATTGTCGATTTTAATTATTAATTATTATCATACGATATAAATTATTTTTATTTTACTCCGGAAAAACCAAGAGCGAAATTAAGCCTCAACATTAAACACAGCAGGGAAGGCACAGGGAACCTAGTGTTAAGACACTCTGTTTCCTGCTTTCATCTGAATTCTAGAGACAATTCTTTGTGTAAATGGTGGTATTCAACGCCGCGTTTTACCTCGACAGTAGAGCGAAGAAATGAAAATATTAAATATTTCATTTCCTGTTGTGAGAATCGAACCCACAACCAGTCGCGTTTACAGTGACACTTAGTATCCCTGTACCACGACTAGCTTCACTTATTAAGATAAACGGCGCAATTAAAAAGTTCCTAGAGGTATATAATTAGACTTCAAGATGATTTGCCTGAAACTAAAATACCCATAGCGGGAATCGATCCTACGGTATCCGGTCTGCTAACGAATCGTAAAACAAAATTACTACTTTAAAGTAAACTTTAGTTAAGTCTAGTTATCTATAGGTATCTATATATACATATAATAAAAACGCAACTGATCGCTGTCTGTGTATAAAACATATTTATCTAAGTAATCAAGAGCATTTATCGAAATAATGGGACTATAAACGTTTTTTTATTTTTTTTCTGCCATTTCATATATTTATATAAACGTTATATCAAATCACTTTCCCACGCACACGCAGTTACAATCATAGATTTTTTTTCAGTTTTACACTGTACACCACACATAGTAGAGAACGTAAAGTTATGGGAGTGTTAAAACACTTCCGTTTCCCACTTTCCGTCGAATTCTGAAGGAATTACATATTGAATAGCGAAACTCAACGCTGCTTAATAGTAGGTAAACATATTTCAAAATATATATGCATAATATTTAATTACTATAAAAATAAACAGCTAGTCTGTATGTATAGGTACGTAGTAGTATGTGAGGTAATTCTCGGTATCAATGGTATCAGAGCGACGTGTGATTCTTAAATTGCCCTCGTCAGCGTCTGGCGGTAGTCGGTGATGAGCGAAGCGTTTAAATAGCGATCATTAATTGTTATAAGTTTTTTTTTTATAAATACATAAAATTGAAGTTTTAAAGGCTGTAGAAAACATGTTTTGTTATATATTAGGCAAGATGAAGCGTGGCGTTAAGTTCCGACACTTCAAACTTTAACATCAAATGTCTCGAAAATTAGGCAGAAAGATGGGGACAGAATGTCTTTATATTATATTAAGTTCCCTAGGGGGGGCCCTGCAAATAATATTTCATGTTGGATCGAGCAGTTTCACTGTTTATCTATGTTTTATTTTTAGCTTCACGCTATAGCCACATACATATATGTAGTAATGATAGTAGTAGGCAGAAGGAACTTAGTGTTAAGACACTTCGTTTTCTGCTTTCCAAAGAAATTAGAGGCATTGCGTGTTAAGTAGCGGAATACAACGCCGCGCGATACCAATTCAAATTCTTTGGTATTCTTTGGTATCAGAGTGAAGAAATGAAATATCAATAAATAATAATTAATCTCTTTAAGTGGTAATCGAGCACACAGCCGTCGCGTTATAGTTACACGCTTGTGCCGCTGCGCCACTACGTCCTCAATTTGTGTATTTGCGAAAATAAAAAAAAAAATAGCAACCATCACTTGTCACCATGTCTTCTCCCTAATAACAAATTGCTAACTACTATAATAGTGTTTTTCTCACGTAACGACACGCCGCGCTCTCGACGCCGCGCCGTTACGGATCACAAACAACTGACGCGCATTTATTGTGTCATATATATACATACATACATACATACACACATACATCCACACATACATACACACATACATATACACATACATACATGTATATATACATACAATTAAATATGATTCTGGTCATTCAATTACTTTAGAATATTATTATATTTTAATTGAATGTTTTTATGTGTTTGTTTTAAATAGTTTTATATAGAACATGTTATTGTTTTATTTTTATATTTCTTTTGAATATACCGATATTCTAAATACGGAATATCGATTTCTGAATATGATTGAAGCAAAGCGCGGCGTTGAGTTTCACCACTCAACACGCAATGTCTCCAGAATTTGGTGGACAATGGAGAACGAAGTATCTTAACCTTAGCTTCGCTCTGCTTACCCTGCTGTGTGCGGGATAAGCGTGACAGCGTGAAGGTGATTTATTTGATTATTCTTCAAAAAAATATCACTCTTAAAAGGCACCATCATTATATTAAAAAAAAAACCTTAGACTAACTGAAAAAGCCTCTGAATGTTTCAATTTTTTTTTCTTGTTGTTTGTTGTATTCCGCATTTAGCCTGCTGTAAGCAGCACCTTTTGTTAAGACACTCCGTTCTCCACGCACCACACAATTTTCCAGGCCCCACCCTAAGTCTAAGCTTCGTTTTCTTTCTAAAGTGAAGAAATTAAAATTTTCTAAATGAAAATGGAACCCAAAACCATCATTTTACAATCAGATACTGCCGTTGCGCCATGATGGCCTTATTAAAACTTTCATTCTATTTAGTATCAGTTAAAATACTACATTTATTATATAAAATAATTGAAGAGATCCGCAAATGCATACCAGGAGTAAGACAATGGAATGTGAACACGCGGCGGTAGAGTTTTTCTCATACCTATTATGACGACGCGTCGCGAAGTTGACTAACTACTAAATTTATATTTTTGTGAAGAATATTTTAGATATAATATTATTATTCTTTTTCATAACTAAAATGAGGCCGGTCGTGGCGCAGCGGCACGAGGTGTGACTGCAAAACCGACCGGTTGTGAGTTCGATCCCCACTCGGGGAGATGAAATATTTACTTAAATTTATATTTCCATTTCTTCGCTCTGGTGTCGAGGTTAAGCGCGGCGTTCAGTTCTGCCACTCAACACGCAATGCCTCCAGAATTCGGCAGAAAGTGGGGAACGGAGTGTCTTAAAACTAGGTTCCCTCTGCCTACCCTGCTGTGTGCAGGATACAGCGTGAAGCTAATTTAATTTTAATTTTCATAACTAAAAAATGTAGAAATGGTGGCCAAGTTGAATCTTAGGAATATGAGTGGTTTTCAAAAGATTTATATGTTGGGCGCTAACGGTGGTTGGAACTATCCTACCAGAGATGGGAAATTTAACATTTTTTTATTATTTGTTTGCCTGAGAGATTGAAGTTATCTATATATATAAAAGGACTTGTGCTGACTGACTGAGGTAAGACGCACGCAGAGCCGTAACCGCTGATGGTAGAAACGTGAAATTTGGGCAGATGCTTATTTTCATATTCTGGACATCCACTAAGAAGGGAATTTGAAAAATTTTAACCCTAAAGGGATGAAATAGGGGTTGATAGTTTGTATGGAAAAAAAAAATAATCTGTACCGATTTTTATAAAATTTGAAATTCAGACTCTTAAAAATATTTCATTGAATACGTGTTTCATGGTTTTTAAGAATTCACCCTCTAAGGGTTCAAATAAGGGGTTGAAAGATTATATGGAAAAATCTTGAAATTGCCACCGATTTTTATAAAAAAATAAATTCAGACTGTTAAAAATATTTTATTGAACACGTGTTTCGTGGTTTTTTTAGAATTCACTCCTAATAAGCGGGCGAAGCCGCGCGCGCTCTCTAGTTTATGAATAAAATATCAATAAACAACCTTTTTAGATAAAACTTTCTTGAGTTTGCAAGATTTTACATTTTACTACAAAATGGATTATTATTACAACAACTTACAAAATTTCAAAAATGGAAAATGGATATACCCACTTAGATAATGTCGGATACTATATGTTCATAGGTACATTTTATGAAAATTGCATAATACCATGCCATTTCTTAATTTTCATTAAAGAATTTGAACCCTAAAGCCTATTCGTAGTTACGGCGCTATCACCACTGTTCCAAGAGTGCAATATTTCTAGAACAATGGAAGCTCCAGCTTACATAGTTATGTGAAGATCGTATGTAACGCTTGGCACCGAGTTATTCCAGGTAGTACATACCTTTACCATGTATTTGGTATATATGTATAACAGGATCTAAATATTTTTGAATTATTTATATTAAATAGTTCTTGAGACGGGTGACTGTAAACGCGACAGGTTCTGGGTTCGATTCCCACTCTAAGAAATGAAATACTTAAAATTTCCATTTCCCCGTTCTGTTAATGAGGCATAGCGCGGCGTCTAGTTACGCCACTAAGCACGCAATGCCTCCAAAATTCGGCGGGAAGTGGGAAGGGGAAGTATCTATATGGGAGTTGAAGTTTCAAGACATAAACTTCGATTCCCAGTTCCCTCTGCCTACCCTGCTATTTACAGTGTAAAACAAAAAAAAAATATTCACCAGATATGTATATTCACCAGAATTTATACTGTACGATTATAGTATTTATAAATCAAATCAAATCAACTTCACGCTAGAGGGAACCTAATGTAGCCCATTACTTTCCGCTAAACACCGGAGGTGTTGCGTGATGAGTAGCGGAACTCAACGCCGCGTTTTTCCTTAACATATATCTCATTTCCTCGAGTGGGGTTCGAACCCACAACTCACTGTAACTATTTACAACATTTCAATATATCTCTAAAGATATCACAATTGAAAGATCAAATAATATTTATAACTGGAAACACTGGAAAATTAATGCAACACGATTTAATTAAAACGTATCTCCAATTAATACTTGTTCGAGATATTTATCCAGCAACACTCGCGCAACCATCTTTAGAAGCTTTAAGCTTTTGAAAATAACATGAAAAAAAGCTCTCGCCAAGCAATTGGTGTGCTTTTTGTTCTTAATATGTTTTATTTATATCACTAACTTCATTGGATTATAATAATGTATTTTTTAGCTTTACGCTTGTATTCGGAAGATAGTAGGATAGGCAGAGGGAACCTGGGAACCCAGTGTAGGCATTGCGTGTTGAAATGCGGAAATGAAAATATTTAATATTTCATTGCGTTTAGTGTAATCGAACCTTTCACTTTTCCAGCACTTCTTTAAAGATATTTCATTAAAGGTTTGCAAAAATAAATAAATCGTATCGCTATAAGTATTAATTTATATCGTTGTGAAATAATAATTTAAAAAACTTTTTTTCTATTTTAATAGTATAATTTTTTCAGTATTTTATTATCACAGTGGCTCATTTGAAATATGTCTGATTATAAGTAGCAACATAGTTGCTCATTCGAATTCTGCCCAAGGAAATATATATTATTTCTCTCAAGTCGTCCAAAGTTTTAGGTCTTGTTTAACTTCCAGGCTTCCATCAAAGTTAAGTTAAGTTAAGTTAAATTAAGATAAGTTAGTTTTGAAATGTAAGCCTAAACGAAAAAAGAACCGTCTTCCCATCTCCGAGAATTTTAAAATGAAGAATATCTCAAAATATATTGTCAATTTGCTATACATATCTGCCCGATTTTTGTTCAGCTTCACGCTGCATCCCTCATATAGCAGGGTAGACAGAGGGAACCTAGTGTTATCATACCCCGTTCCTCATCTTCTGCCGAATTTTCGAAGCATTGCTTATTAATTGGCAGAACTCAACGCCGCGCTTTGCCTCGAGACATATTATAATAATTTATAAAATAATCCATTCCCTCGAGTGGAAATTGAACGCACAACCGTCGCGTTTCAGTCACATCCTTGTGCACCTGCGCCACGACGGCCTCAAAGTGCTTGATTTACAAATTTCTATCAACTTCTATCAAATCTCTAACAATTTCTATGAATTCGGCAGAAAGTGGGGAACGGAGTGTTAACACTAGGTTCCCTCTGCCTACCCTGCAGCGTGCGGGATAAAGCGTGAAGCTGATTTTTATTTATTTATTTCAACGAGTATTTTGACCTAACCAATAATAATTTAAAACTATTTATACACGAACGCCCCACTTACTGTCTAATTAGACATCACCCAGCTCGTACATCGTACACCAACACTTTATAAATAAAATATGACATTTATATAGCACGAGTTAGTAATATCGATTAATTATAAGTCGAGTCGTGCGGTATGAATGGGCCTCGAAATTGTGCCTCGGATATTTGTGCCTAGGCCAAATATTTTAATTGTCTCGACGAGTCTAAAACAGCGGATTGATAGTGTCTTTTGATGATAATTTATTTTAGTTTTGTTTGCGGAGTGTAATAGCTGTGATGTAGGGTTATTTGTGATATGGTGTTAGTTTAGAATATTTAACGTTGTTAAATATGTTTATTCATTTAATATTGAGGCCAGCCGTGGCGCAGTGGCACAAAGTGTGACTGTAGACCCGACTGGTTGTGGGTTCGATCCCCACTCCAGGAGATGAAATATTTACTTAAATTTTATTAATAATTCCATTTCTTCGCTCTGGTGTCGAAGCGCGGTGTTGAGTTCTGCCACTCAACACGCAATGCCTCAAGAATTCGGCAGAAAGTGGGGAACGATGTGTCTTAACACTAGGTTCCCTCTGCCTATTCTGCTGTGTGCGGGATACAGCGTGAAGCTTAAAAAAAATGTTATATTCTCTGGTAGTAAGTGAGTGAGTGAGTGGGTGAGTGGGTGACAGAACTGACAGACAAGGCACAGACGATAATAGATAATTACTGAATTTAGGTAAATCAAATTTTGGCATAAAGGGGTTCTAGTGTAGGGAACCAAAAAGAGAGGATATTTCTAATTTTTAGGGCTAACTATATTATATTTACGTAAAGTTACTTTCAAATTTGTTAACTGTAAATGTAAATTTATTAATTTCCTCGCTCTAGTGACAAAATAAAGCGTAGCGAGTGTATTACAGTGTTAGTGAATTAAACGTTGTGGCCACTAAACTTAGTGTCTGAACACTTGGTCCTCTCTGCCTATTCAGCTATAAGCGGCTTACAGAGGGAAGCTATTTTACCTCATTTATTTAAAATTTTACAGATAAACAACAAATGAAACGCAAAAAGTCGACTGAAGATGTACGTTCACCCCTCGGGGGTGAAGGCTCAATGACGAGTGAGGAAGGCGAGGAGATTGGCAGGCGCAAGAAGGCCAGGACAACCTTCACTGGCCGCCAGATCTTCGAGCTGGAGAAACTCTTCGAGGTCAAGAAGTATTTGTCGTCTGGTGAGAGAGCTGATATGGCCAAGTTGCTCAATGTTACGGAGACTCAAGTAAGTCTTGTTAATTTTATTTCTTATTCTCAATTATTTTCTTATATGAATACTTTGTAGATAATATATAGTAGGAATGATAATAAAGATTATTATTTATTAATTTTGTAGAATGTTATAAGCACTTTTCATTGTTTAAACATTTCTCTGGATATTTTAAAGAGTTTTACGTGACGGCGCTTAACTCCGCTATCCTAATCCGGACTAGGAGAAATATAATTAAAATATAAATTTCCACAAAAAGTAAGTGGAAAAATCTGACCAATATTAGAAATAATAATCATCTACGATATTTAGACTCGGCTTCGGCGCTATATTTGAAATTTGTCATCTGGTTAAAGAAACAAATAATATTCTCTTTATTGACCTTTTTACAAATCACTCTATGATTTTTTTGTATTTTCTAAGAACAATTTCTTAAAAATACAAAAAAATCGTAATAAGATAAGCTACGTATTCTAATCATATATTATCTTAATTCAAGTTTACAAGTAGCAAGTAGTCAGTTCCACTACCAGCACCCTCTGGACGTGTGGTTGGTACATCTGTCAATAGATGATATTTAAAACGTTACAAATCGCCGCCTGTAATTACTTAATGGGTCATCACCTCGTCGTTTGTTCCACGAAATACCGATTTAAACATTGTGCGACACGAGCGCGGTTAAGATGTAAGCTGTAGCGAGGGATACGATTATTGTTATATTTTTCAATAATATTTTTTTTCACAGCGTCTGTATGTACAGTATTTGCGAAGTTCATAGGTTCCATGTCCGCTCACGGGAGTTAATTATTTAGGCTCATTTCAGAGTTGCGGTGTTTCCACCTCTTATCACGCAATGTATCTAACATCAGATGGATAGTGTGGAACGGAGTGTCTTTCGCAGAATTTCAGTGTAGGGAGAGAAAACCTAGTGTTGGTTTTCTCTGCCTAGATTAATATTTTAAAAAATATCATAGTTCTTTTTCTTGCCAGAGTGTGAACATAAGAATGATTTAAACCTATAATTAATTTATCCAGGGAAGTATTTAACCCGTAAATATGATCGTGGTTACTTTTAATAATTCGAACATATTTGAATGTCATGCTAATGACATCATTTTGAACAAAACAATTGACATTGATTATTTTTTTATTCACCTATTCGCACAAAAAAAAACTAAAATTTAATCAAGAAAAATGCAGGAATGAGAAAGGCTCAGACGATCAAAGTTTGTGGCGCTCAGTAACTAAAAAAAAAGCAGTAGCTCGTGTTCACACGTGGTGGTAGCCTGAGGTGGTATTCGTCTGTCAGTTGACATAATTATTATATCAAACTACCGCTAACGATTTCTTAATTGTCTCACATACTACCCTGGATTTCTGCAGAATGGTGGGTTTGAGACTTCAAAGTTTTAATGCAAAGTGTTCGAAATTTTACATTTCTGAAAACTGTTAATACTAAACTACATAAATAGAGACATTTTGGTTTAACAGTTCATTTTAAATTAAATGAAGTATTAAGTCATCTTTATTGAAAAATACTTATGTTTGAACCCCCAACCAATATGAATACTCATCGTAATTTCGCCATACAGGCTTTAAACTAGTACGTAATTAAACGAACTAATAATGTTATTCATCATCGTCTGAATAACCAAAAATGTAATTATTCTTAAAGACGAGCGTAATGTGGTGTCAAATACTTAATGCTCCCAGGCGCTCCCGGCCGCTCCCGGCCGCTCCCGTGCGGTCGGAGTTCTGTGAAATCTTCACAAATTAAGTGCCTAGTTGCCAGCTGGTTCTCCACATCTCTTGTGCACGTCCAATTTACGAGAGGTAGCGGTTTTGTATATGTTATTTTGATGATTTTTTTAAAATAAAAAAATTGAAGCTAGAAAATTTAAAATGCAGAGGTAAGTAGAGGTAGGTTTTTGTTCATAAGAGTATATTATATTATATATTAGTATATTAGAGGGATCGGAGAGCTATTCTTTCCGTCATCTTTCATGCTTTAAAGATAGATAAAAAGAAAATCTATTGATATATCTCTCCTCTATTCGATTTCCAAAATCTGGTCACAAGACAAAGCATGTTGTTGCATTTCGCCAATCAACATGCAATGTCTCGAAAATTAAGTGATAAGTTGGTAACGGAGTAACTTAACACTATATTCCCGGGGAACATTGTGAATCTATATAAAAAAAACATTTTTTCTATATAAATAACCCAAAAATTGTAACTTAAGCCACACAGTAGCTCAAAGGAGATAATTATATTATCCAAGGTGGTAGCGTCCCCCGCTGACGAGGCACACATGGCGGCACTAATTAAAGCGTCCCATCATATTCTAAACAAAGTGAAATTAACACATGCTCCTCGCGTGACACCATGGCCTCGTGCACGGGATGCAGGCCCCCGAAAGTAATTGTTTTGTTATATTCCAAACTAGCGACTGAATAGTTAACAAAATAAGCTATAGTTAATTATAGTAACTTAAAGTACTATAGGTATACTTAAAGTACTATAGGTAGACTTAAAAATCAGAACCTAGTGTTAAGACATTCTTTTCCCCATTTTCCGCCGAATTTTTCAAGGCATTGCGTATTGAGTGGCGGAACTCAACGCCGGGCGTTTGCTTTGGTGCCAGAGCGAATAAAAGAAAGTATTAAGATATAATGATTTATTACATCGAGTGAGGATCGAATCCACAACCGTCCCGTCACAGTCACACTCTCATGCTTCTGCGCCACGATGGCCTCTACTGTACGATACTATACTTTTTTGAATTAAACTGCCAGAGTTTCCTCGGATAGTTAGCACAGTTTATTAAAAACATATATAAATATAACTTAAAAACCATTAAAATAAACCACTAAATACTTGTCATCCTGTTGAAAACCGATTTAAAATGATCTACAAAAAACCCTCCACAGTCGAACAAGATCAACGTTTAGCCAGCTTTACACGTCATCCGCTCTTTAATTGCCTTTCCCAAAATATTTGGACACGTGGTGTGTCGTGAGGTTGCAAATTTTTAACCTAATAAGTTAGTAACATAAAAAAACCCGGTCAAGTGCGAGTCGGGCTTACAAAAGTTAACAAATTTAATTTTGCGGGCATATGCACTTATTTTGTATGAAATTATCTACAAATATAAGTTTGCTATTACTTTTTTCTATGAAGTATCTATACTAGAGGCCAGTCGTGGCGCAGTGGCACAAAGTGTGACTGTAAAACCGACTGGTTGTGGGTTCGATCCCCACTCGAGGAGATGAAATATTTCCCTCTGCCTATCCTGCTGTGTGCGGGATACAGCGTGAAGCTGATTTATTTGATTTATTTATTTATATAAATGTTGACCTTTCCAAATTTTTCCTTTATTTATATTGTAGGTTTTCACTTCGTATCAAATTTCATAGGTCCGCGGGAAGTATCCTATAGGTTTTGATGACGCGGCGAATTTCATTTAAAATACTATATAAAACAAAATATATGCATAAATGCTCGTATTTTTTGATTGCTGTAAGATTTTTTCTACTTAAAGGGACTATATACTAGAATATTTGATATTAAATTCAATTTGATATCTCCACGCGATATCCTAATAAATTTTCTTGACAGACGGAAAACAAAGTGACAAAAAGCTCCGTTTTTACCTTTTGAGGCACGAACGCTCTAAAAAACTCTTCAAAGGAACATGTAAAGGAACCTTGTGTTAAGTTTCCACTCTTTGCCCAAAGAAAATGAGACAGTTTCACAATATAATTTTTTTACACCTTCACTTTTTCTTTGCATCTTTTCTCCAATTTAGGTCCAATTTCAGTAATGTGCAATCATAGAAAGGCAGAATTGAATCCATCTATAAGAGCGAAAAGATGAAAAGAAATTTAGATATTATTATGACCCTAAATGGGAGTCAAACATACGTTCTTTGCGTTTACATTCCGATGGTTTCCAACTGCGTTACAAGGACCTCGAAACTAATACTCAAGGTTAAAACAATTACTTATTTATATTAATTTTGTGAATAAGTAGAAAACAAAGAATCTGAACACCATAACACAAAACTAACAAAATTCTCTAAAGCAAAATAGTCTAAGTTAGTCTATTTACACAGCTAAGTGGCTTATTAATTCGCGGTGGAGTGTCTGTTTGTTCGTCAGTACATATACGTATACGACTTCACTGTTATTGTACCACAATCACAGGAACAGCAACACTAATTGACTACTCCATATATTTAATACTATACCAACAGTCACTCCAAGATACGCAATTAAGGACTTTATTACTTTAGGATTAAAAGTAGTTTTCATTTGTCACTAAAAGTGTGTTGGGACATCTTGTTTTTTGCGTGGATCGGGTCCACTGGGAGAGGAATATACAGGGTGATCTTATTTCGTTAATATTTCGAAGGGGACGCTCTTTTGATATGAACGCACGGAGATAATTAATCTTTGTTCATATATCGTATCGAGATTTGTTCTGTTGTAATATAGCGTATAGAAAGTTATCTTTAACCGACTTCTGTAAAAGGAGAAGGTTCTCAATTCGACTTTATTTTTAATTATGTATAATTGTTTCTTAATGTATGATATGATGTTGTTATTATATAGATATAATGTATTCTTTATTGAAATAAATTCGTGCGTAATAGAAAATATATTTAGAAATTTCGTACATATAAATTGTGGAAGGTGAATGTTAAAGCCAATTTCTCAAAACAGTCAAAATATTTTTTATCAATTATAAATTTAAATATTGATTTAAATTTATAATTGATAAAATTTATTAATTCCATTCAGGAATTAAAACAAACCAATGCAATGTTTCAGAAGTATAGCCAATTATGTATTCCGTGAAGATATTTCCTTTTTTTTTTAGTAGATTATTAGAGGAATTTGCCAAAAGAAATAAAAACATGGAATCACTAAAATTACACAAAAATAAACTCGTGCTTTTATAAATCGATCCTATGAATTATATTTTAATTATAAATTAATTTCATATTCGAAAAAAATATAATGTTTAAAATCCTTAATAACCTAAAGTATTACAAAGAAAAATATAAAAAAACTGATTACTAAACAGCCTATATTACACTAAACGTGTCTCGTCCAGAGCACATGTCATCTGTTAAGTGTTTTCGTCCCCTCCGCGAGGTGCCTCGTCCCTAACTGAGTGCGCGTGCGCAACCTATTGAGATGATTGGGAACATTTAATTGATATTGTCGCGCTTAATATGTATTGTACGCCCTTATGGCTCAATGGGGCAATGTCTCATTGTAAATGGGATGGTTGTGAGTTAAATCCACGGCTGGGAGGATGATTATACTTATTTATTTTTTCATTTTTCTAAATTGCTGGTAAATTGTGAATGAAATATCATAACGCATCTTACAAGGGGTCGTATACCTTGTATATACTATAAACTCTCTCACTTTGTCTACTCTATTAAATGCAGGCGATGTATGAAAATATTAGCAGTTACTGTCTTTATTCATTTTTTCTATTTATTTATATGAAATATATTATTTTTATAAATTTAGTGATTTTTATAACTAGCAATTTTTCTTTTGAAACTCTACCCACTTCTCTCTTAGTTATCGAGATATTGCATGTTAAGTGGCGGAACTCAGTCTGAATCGAATTCACGGCTATCGCGCTTACAGTCAGACGCTGTACCGCTGCATCACGATGGCCTAAATTCACAATTAAATAATTTATCATTTTAAACTTTTTATTAGATAGATAATAATATAGACAACCTATCAAGGGCCTCGCTCACTTATAATTCTAACAAAAATAAAAACCTAACAAATAGAGGCCAGTCGTGGCGCAGCGGCACAAAGTGTGACTGCAAACCGACTGGTTGTGGTTTCGATCCCCACTCGAGGAGATGAAATATTTACTTAAATTTATATTCCATTTCTTCGCTCTGATGTAGAGGCTAAGCGCGGCGTTGAGTTCTGCCACTTAACACGCAATGCTTCCAGAATTCGGCAGAAAGTGGGGAACGGAGTGTCTTAGCACTAGGTTCCCTCTGTCTACCCTGCTGTGTGCGGGATACAGCGTGAAAGTGAAAAATAAAAACTTCCAAGCGAAGAGTTTTCTATGAGCTTACACACACACAAATTCCAATTCAATGCTTAATTACAACAAACACAGCTTTTCATGGAAATCATATCCGTATTGCGTAACAAATGCGGGGGCAAACGGATTTCAATAGACGATAATAGTGTGTAATCAGTTGTTATTAAATTATGAACGCGCTGAACACAATTATGACCCATAATCATATAGCAATAAAACTCATATTCCTATATTTTGGGAAAAAATCATCAGATATTCATAATCCCAGTACAAATAGACGGGTCTTTGAGCGATTCACTTTTGGAAATAATACCTATTACGGGAAATTTGATGGAATTTCGACTTTATTTGTTTTGAAATAAAGTCGATTTTATAGTTTTGGTAAGGCAGATATGTAACGATTGAGCTTAGGGTTGCCAAGCGACGGTGTTTATTTCTTGTTTTGACGGACTTCATGCTCGAAGTCGAGTATCATATACGAAACATATGAAGTTGTTGAAACTTGTTGGTTGTTATATTGAGCGGTTTGTTGTTTTTGGTGTAGATATTTTGTTGTGATTTATGATTTGTTGTTGAGATAAGTAATTGGTTTTGTATTAATGTTTCAAATTGATCTTGACGTTATTGACATTTAGTAAGTTGTGATAGAAATATACGTTTTATGTAAGATAAAGAAAAAAAAATTGAAGCTAAATTAATAAGTATAAAAATGATCAAAGTTAATTATAGTTAAGAAAAAGAAGATACAGTTCATAATTCTAACTTCAGTGATGTATAATTTTAAATAATTGGATTTTTTATTTATTACATAAATGTGTACCTTAAATGGCAACTAGACATATCAAACAATCAAACAAATAAAAAAAATGACTTAAATATTTATTTTCACTAGTGACAAAACAACGTCGTTTAACCTTATAAAGCTTATATTAAATATACCGTCATACGCACCCCTAGCTCACATTTTGTTAGCTCACAACCTGTAAATGGGTCGTCAAATCGACGGTCGATGGGTATTGTAAGGTATATAAATTAATATAAATTAATAAGCACCTATTAACATAATAGTTGCTCTCGTAGTGCAGTGGGACAGTCTTTAACTCTAGTGCGAGTTTGATGCCAAGTCTAGGGAATGTGTACATTACATTTTTTACATTTTCTAGGTCTAATTAGACAAAACGCAAGTTAAGGTTGCGCTAATATATAATTGCCGCAACATTTGATTCTGTAGGTTTAAATAAAAAAAAGAGCTAAAAGCATCACGTTTTACACTTCATACTGAGCGGAGTAGCCTGAGGGAACGGAGCGCCAAATGTTACAGTTTTTTTATACCTCTTTCGCCTCGTCCACTATCATCAACCTCTTCATACATGCCCTCGGGGACCTCGTACGTTCGACGAGACCTCTCTCTAATATCACAGACATAGTGGTCTCCCGCTGGCTCCTTTTCCACTTACTCTTGCTTACAATGTAAAAAACCATATATTAAAAGCTCCTATGCGTATAAAATGCATTAAGCATTCAAAATTATTAACGTTTATAAAAAAGCAGTATGCGAGTATCGTTATACAGTAATTAATGATCCATCGTTGTAAACTGAATGGTCTCTTAAAAAGATATCATTTCATTATAGTGAATAATAAAATTTTATAATTTATACAATATATTTCTATATAATATTATTTTTTCAAATCTTATAAGCTTCAATGTTTTTTTGTAGATGTAGGCAATTCTTGCATATCGAGAGAAAGGCAGGTAGAATATTGTACTGGTAAGGCATTCTCTCTCTCTCTTTTTTTCCTACTTTAAGAAAAAATGCCGCTGTTGATTTTCATCACTCAGCATCACATAATATCTTGAATTATAGTAGAGAAAGGAGTGTCCTGACACTAGATTCTCTACGCCTACCGTAATATATATGCGTATGGGAAAAATAACAATAATTAGCTTTATTATTCTGCGTAATCGTCAAATCAGGCCTGTAGAGTAGGATTGGCCAGACGTAATTATATTTTGTTTTTGTTTCATTATGTTATCGCCCTCGGGCTAGGAAGCTTAGAGGGACTTTTATCCAGTGGCCCTTATAGGGTGCGTATTTCTTAATTTTCGCCATTTTTCTCCTGGAGATCCTTATATTTTTTTCGTAATTAATATTAACTTTTTTTTAAGATAAACTTTTAATTTGTTCTTTTAAAAACCATAAATTCTTACAGGTACTTTAAATAATGTAGGAATTAGTGGTATTAGTTCTTTTATATCTGCACGTATCTTTCACATACAATATCTCAAGATCGATCTCAGAATTGGGAGCAATTTATAAATACGGATCTTAGTATCGTACACATATACCACTCACAATCCTAAGCATGCTTTATGATTATAGTACTGAAGTCTCTTTGGTTGAGTGCGTTAATCTCAGGACTATTGGCCTGAATTAAAAAAAATATTTTAGTATTGTATGATTCATTTATCGAGGATATATACCATAAGTAACTTAGTTATTGCAATTTGAACAAAGGGTCGAAGCGAAGCGAAGGTAAAAGCGCGTTTATCTCCACCTTAACGCTGGTGGTGCTGGCCGCTGGTGTTACTCAGAGTGGTTGGTGGTGGTGCTTGTCTTATCTTTTTCCAAAAAAAAAAAACCTTGTTAAGAATAATAATTAAAAACGGAAACATGGCAACCCTACTCCCAACCGAAACGATTACGCTGGTCATTGGATACGTAATTTAAATTAATAAAGCGGCTATTAATGTTTGATCGATGGAGCAATAATCGCGTCGTGACAGCCCTGCCTCAAATGTACCGCCTCGTTAGTGGTAGTGGGTACGAGCCGCGGCGGGGGGCTTTTGTAACGGACTTCGTTGCTTTTTGTTTCTACTAAGTTATTCTAAGATGTAATGTATTATAGCTGTGGTCGTCGTGGCGCTGTGGTCGTTGATTCGATTTTTACTTGAGGAATGTTTTATTTTATTCTCCAGGATAGGTAAAGGGAGCCTATGTTAAGATACTCCTCTCTCTACTTTTTGCCGAATTCTGGAGGCACTTCGAATTTGCCTCGACGCCAGAGCGAAGGAGAATAGAACCCACAACCTATCGCGTATACAGTTAGACGCTTGTGCCTCTGTGCCGCGAGTGGCTTCCTGTACTTATTATTCTAATTAATATCGAATTTACAATTCCATCGGTCATTGAAGTGCCGCCAAAATTTACATAAATAGACATTAGACAAGCAGTTGCCAGTTGCTTCATAATCTTGACCTGTTCAGATCATTTTTTTGTTATTATTTATTATTATTATTTAGGCTATTGTGGCGCAGTGGAGCAGTCTTTAAATGCGATGGTTATGGGTTCGATGTTCACTCAAGAATGATTATACTTTTCCAGCAGTCTTTAAGGTTAAACGATATAACAACTGAAGATAAGTTATAGAGTAATCATTTTTAAACAGTTCTATATACACTTGGGTATCATAATATATATTTTTTAAATATAGGCATCTAGGGACCTGCCTGCCATACTGTGCGCGAGATTACAATCAACAGAGAGCACCTGAAGATCTCTTGTTAGACATTCCGTTGCCCATTAAGACTCTTCCGTTTCCTAGTTTCTGCCAAATTCTTTATAGCGAAGAAATGAAAATATTGAATACATTATTCCTTCGAGTAGAAATCGAATACACAACGGTCGCGCTCACAGTCGGGGGCACCGTACAACGGGGTACCCTGACATTAGTGCCCTTAAACCATAAAACCGATAAATACCTAAATGTATAAAGAAAAATACCCGGTAGAGAGGCTACCTCTACCAGAGGTAGGTACCTCTGTGAGACCGTAAATACACCACAAACCCGTCCAGGCTATTAAGCAAATACAATTAATTTAAATGATCATCACTCAGGGACAAAAAAGCTACGTTTTAATTCCGGGACGCGCCTGCAAGGGATTTGATTTATCTCCCATTATCTAGCTACAGGGCTGCCTTCTGACGGTTACGATGTTATTTAAAGAAAAAAATTAGAAATTAAGCAATTTTGAGGCCCTTTGTGGCGCGGGGGCACGAGTGTATAACTGTAAGTGTGATAGGTTGTGGGTTCGATTCCTATTGCAGGAATTGAAATATTTCATATTTTTATTTCCTCAGCTTCACGCTGTATCCCGCACACAGCAGAGTAGGCAAAGGGAACCTAGTATTAAGACACTCCGTTCCCCACTTTCCGCCCATTTATGGAGACATTGCGTGTTGAGTAGCGGAACTAAACGCCGCGCTTTCCCCTCGACACCAGAACGAACAAATAAGAATATAAATGTAAATTATTTTGTTCCTCTCCTCGACTGGGGATCGAACCTACAACCAGTCGATTTACACGCACACTTTGTGCCCTCTGCGCCACGACTGGCCTCGTCACGTATTTTCTCGCTTTGGTAACAAGACAAAACGCGACAATGAGTTTCACCACTCAACACACAATGCCTCCATAATTTAACGGAAAATGAGGAACGGAGTGTCTTAACTATAGGTTCCCAGGTTCCATCCGCCTATCCGCTATGTACGGGATATAAGCTTAAAAAAAACAACCATTAAACTAGCTTTGTTATTCCAACATGAATGATTTTTTTATCTATTTTTTTTGTACCACCCGTTACTTTGACGTGTTATGAAATATACTAAGACAAAGTATAATCTATAATAGCCCCATACTTTACACGCGGTGCTATCAGATGTAATCTTAGTGACAATTTTAATTGCCTCCATTTTATTTATACTATAGTATAAGAGGATGGAACCTATTTTAGTTAGCGTTTGTTGTTGTATTAAATTTATATAGGGATTATCGATATCCGGGTGTTTAAATTCCGAGTGAGGCCAGTCGTGGCGCAGCGGCACGAGGTGTGACTGTATAAACGACTGGTTGTGGGTTCGATCCCCACTCGAGGGGATGAAATATTTACTTAAATTTATATTTCCATTTCTTCGATCTTCTGTCGAGGTTAAGCGTGGCGTTGAGTTCTGCCACTCAACACGCAATGCCTTCAGAATTCGGCAGAAAATGGGAAACGGAGTGTCTTAACACTAGGTTCCCTCTGCCTACCCTGCTGCAGGATACAGCGTGAAGCTGATTTATTTATTTATTTATTTAAATTCCGAGTGTTGAATGTTTGCATCTGTGAGGCCATAATGGCACAGTGGCAGTTTTGTGGGTTTGGAATTTAATCGGGATAATGATTTCTCCAATAATATATTTCCTTTCGCTCTGGAAATAAGACAAAGCGCGGTTTAGAGTTCCGCTGAAGGTGGAGAACGGAGTGTCTTAGCTCTAGGTTAACTGTGCCTGTCCGTTTATATTCGAGATACAGTGAAGCAAAAAAATACCTTTAGGGTAAGTGGTCGGGAATATTTTATGTATATAGCTTTAAAATTTATTTATTTAATCATATTAGTATGTTTTTATTTTTATATTAGAATCTTGTTATTCATACCTTGGTTATATTTTGAGATGACCTCTTAGAGTTTCTTTACAATATGGTAATCTTTATTATCTACTAATAGATAGAAATAAAATGTGAGAAAAAATCTATACAACAACACTTTTAACGGTATTCCAAGCTATATCCAACTTTTCTAGGATTCTTATTTAGAAAATGTATAAAAATTTGAACGTAGCGGGATTCGAACCCGCGCCTCCTGGAAACCGACCAGTATTTTTCTTTCCTAAGTGTGGATTAACACTTAAAAAAAAATGTTTGAAATATTTTCTAAGATTCGTTTCAACTTGGCCGATAATTTAAAAAAAAAACAATTTTAATCATCTCTAATCTTTGTCTACATTTTTTTTCTAAGAACGTGACAAAATTTTGAAGCTATTAACAGATAGAGACAAAAAGTTCTTATAAAAAGCTAAGGCTTTACTCCGGCATGTTAATAGGCCATGACTCTAGTGTTGTATATTTTTTACAACTTGGTGACAAGATGTGATTTTTTATACTTCACGCTAGGATAGGGAGAGAAAAGGTAGTATTAAAACACTCTGTTCTCTATTAATTTCGAAACATTGCGTGTTGAGTTGTGGATTTCATCGCCGGGCTTTATCTTGTTATCAAAGCGAGAAAATGTTAATAATTAGTTTCCCGAATGGCAATCGAACCAGCAATCACGTTTACAGTCAGTTACAGCGCCGCTGCGCCATGACGACCTTGGCTTGTAAAATATTCAAAATTTACATTTCCTCGCTATGGTAATGAGAAAAATCACGGCTTTGAGTTCCAACATTAAAACGCAATGCCTTTGAAATTTGGGAGAAAACAGCGAACAGAGTGTACATAACACTTGGTTACCTCTGCCAACACTACTATAAGCTTCACACTGTATCCCGCACACAGCAGGGTAGGCAGAGGGAATCTACTGTTGAGACACTCCGTTCCCCACTTTCTGCCGAATCTGGAGGCATTGCGTATTGAGTGGCAGAACTCAACGCAGCGCTTAACCTCGACACTAGAGCGAAAAAATGGAAATATAAATTTAAGTAAATATTTCATCTCCTCGAGTGGGGATCGAACTCACAACCAGTCGGTTTTACAATCACACTTTGCGCCACTGCGCCACGACTGGCCTCTATTACTATAAGCCCGCATATATACAGCGTGAACCAAAAAAGGCATACCCATACAAAAATCTCAATTAAAATAACCCAAACTGAACTGAACTGAAAGTCTGTAAAACATTATTAACCTTTCACAGTAATTCCGCTTTAATTTCCTCAAAACTCACAAATAAACAATCGAATAAAATCACTAGAGCACTCATCGGCCACTTAAATGTACCAAAATAACTAGAGCCATACATAATTTTTACATACATTTTATTTCTAAAGGAAATAAAGCTCATTTTATAAAAGCTCAACCTTTGATAGGGGTCGTGGTAAACTGGTCGTGTCGCACTTAGAGGCTAGTGATGCAAATGTTTGATATAATTGTAGCTTATATCGATATAACGAGCGAGTTATCGTTTTTAATTGGTATAGCGTATTGGATTTTGTACTTCCGCGTGCGCTGGTTGTATTGAAAATGTATTAAGTACTTTTTTTGACGTGTAAATAAACTGGTTAATGTGTATTTAATTGAGTTATGTTTTGTTGTATAAACGTTTTTTGTGTGCCTATAAAATATTATTTAATTGAAAGTTTGTTTAAGAATATTAAAAGGTTATTTTATGTTTATATTATAAGGATTTATCATTTTGCTGATACTAATACTTCAAATTACAGCTCGACGTCACTCATTGCGTATACATGTTTACTCTAGGTAATAACTATACTATTTATTGTTTGTATAGAACTCTTACTATACATTACTGAATGATTAACAGACAACGCACAGACGAAGCGACTGGACTTACATATTTCAAATTTTTCATGTAGATAGGATGGGGAGTGTAAAAGAGTACTGACAAAGGATTCCTAACTAAATGCCTACGGGAATGGGAAAAAACGGAAATTTCTAATTTGCGTTTTAAAATTCACGCTGAGAAAGCTGCGATGACTAGTTAATAATAACTCCATGAGACATATTTAAATTTTTAATTACTTTGTACACATAAACTGTGCTAACAAGTATCAAATCGACTTTACACAATAAGCTTACACTTGATTCTGTTGTATTTTCGTTTGTTTGGTTAACATCCGTTGTACGTACATCCACTGACAACCTTTCAAAATAATTGAGAACGAAATATTCTGAATAGTGACAAGTTGCAGCTTGTTTTTTTCCGCATAGCACGATAGGCAAAGGTAACCTAGTGTTACGACACTCCGCCTGAATGTCAAACTGTCACACTGTCCAACCGTCTTACTGCGCCACGATGACTTAAAAGATCTACTACTACTATTAATTCGATTTAACTATTTCTTAATAAAAATATTTTAAAATAATTTTTATTAAGAAAACAATTAATTAAATAATTATCGATATAACAAATCAACATCACCATTCTTATCAAAACCCCAACAATTTCGAAAATACTCCCTTCACTTTGGAATCTCGTAAACCATATTCATCGTTATTCTTACTCATTGGCCGAGCGAGACAGATATATTTATTTGTGCGAATTAGAAAGGGACGGAGACAAAACAGGATGACGAAACACTTTTATGAAGAGTGTAATGGGTTAAATTCAACGTCAAATTGGTCGTTTAATAGGGTGATGTCAAAGTTGTGAGTATTTGAGAGAGCTTTTGTATAATTGTTTATGTTTTGTATGGAAGGCTCTGCTTTTTGCAGCTTTTCTTTTATTTTTGGATTAATAAAGATGTTTTGAGAGGCCAGTCGTGGCGCAGCGGTACGAGGTGTGACTGTAATTGACTGGTTGTGGATTTGATCCCCACTCGAGGAGATGAAATATTTACTTCAAATTTATATTTCCATTTCTTCGATCTGGTGTCGAGGTTAAGCCCGGCGTTGAGTTCTGCCACTCAACACGCAATGCCTCCAGAATTCGGCAGAAAGTGGAGAGTGTCTTAACATTAGGTTCCCTCTGCCTACCCTGCTGTGTGCGGGATACAGCGTGAAGCTAAAAAAAAAGGTGTTTTGGTAGTGAAATTATACGTTAGCGTGGGTTTGTATGTATGTTAAATGTACATTGTAGTTAAATAATCAGGTATTTTTAAATGTATGTATATGTTAAAGTGACTACTAAAAGCTCTTTAAACTACTGATCTTCAATACGTTATTTCTATCTAGATTATATCATATCATATCCCATATTAAATTCTATATTAATATGAAAACTTTAAATTAGTATACAAAATAATTGTGAAAACAAAACTAAAATAATTTGGTTTTCGATTCATTTAAATATTGCTTGTTAGAGATGGCTATAAATAATGAGACCGTTAAATTTAAAGATTTTTAATTATTCTTTCTTTTGCATCAGCTTTTTGAACAGTGAAGTATTTACTTATATAGAAACTATTACTCACACTTCGTCCCCATTAAGATTTAAATTCCGTTCCCCAGTTTCGCGGAACTCAACGCCGCACCTCATTCCCAGAGAGAGGAAATAGAAGTATTAAATCAATTTTAAACTACTACCAAGATCTAAGCAATCCCAACAGACATTCAACATCTCAATTACGTCCATACTCTCTGTACATATCAAATACAACCTCACCTAATACCTACAGACGGAAATAATACTCCTGACAGGAACTAACATGACGTTTGATACATTCGAACCGTACTGTATAGCAGGCCATTTCTCGCCAATTATACTACCTTGCTTTTTTATATACAAACAGATATATTTCTTAAGCTTTGAGCTTAAGATTCAATTTGCTGTATCAATTGAAAGCTGTGAAAGCTCTTGAAGGATTAATTGATAAGGAAATGTAAGCTCTATTTGTAAAGCTTTTAGAGTATAAATTCCATTGAAATAAAGATCAAAGGCTGATGTTGCACGACACACCGCAATAATATGGTGATATTCGAAAATGGTTGTTAAGGGACAGATTGTGTTTTGTTTATTATTTTTTTTGTTTTTGTATATTTTTCTTAGTTAATTATCATTTACGTATATTATCAATATAATTTGTTACAGAACCTGACTGTAAAAGCGTTGGTTGTGGGTTCGATCCCCATTCGAGTGCATAAATTATTTTCATTTCCTTGCTCAGTAGATAAAGTACAGACTTGGATGCCGCTACTTAGCAAATAGTGTCGACGAGAACAGAGTGTCTTAACATTAGGTTCTCTCTGCATATCCTGGCTATATGCTTGATAAAAAAATAACTAAAATACTAGTAAATGAATGACGGCTTTTGGCTTGTAAGCTGCACTAAGCTTTTAGTACTTGGCTTGAGCTTAGATAGCTTTTAAATATGCAACATCTAAGAAATTGATATACAGTGTGTTTCTTTAATGCGGATAAAATCTATGTCTGATATTTGATAGAAGCTGCCGTGGCGCAGCATTATCTGAACACGATGGTTGTAGGTTCGATTTTCACTCGAGTTAGAACAAAAAATTACTTTCTCATTCTGGTAGCTGGAAAAAGTGCTGCGTTAAGTTCCGTCATTCAACACATAATGTTTCGACAATTTGGCGGAGCATGAGGAACGGACGTGGAGCGTCTTAACATTAAGTCTATACGAGACACTAAATAAAACATTATTTAATAAAATCATTATTAGATAATTAAGTACAAAATACCGTCTTTTGCTTTAAAAAAACTATTCAGATCAGAAAAATAACTTACTTACTAAAATAAACTTATATTTTTTAATTATATAACCTACATTTTAAATTAAATATAATGATTTCTAATTTCTTTAAATTTTATAAATTTTCTATATACATATACACCACCGCCTCTTAAATCTGTACCACAGCGCGAGGTTCACAGTGAACCATTACACAGTTATTTGACGAGATCTCTTCCTGCGTTTGATCTGATAGGTTATATTGCACTCGCAAATATTAACTTGCTAATATTGTCTAAAATAAAATAATAAATAGATACAAATTATGCTTGCGATCTAAACGGGTTCAGTTCTTAGTCGTGGTAAAATTTATGTTTGGAAAGTATAGGCTTTTCCTAGTCTAATTATCTAGTCAAATAATGATACTTGTTTAGAAAACGTATAAAAATTTGAACGTAACGGGATTCGAACCCACGCCTCAGGAGGCGTGGGTTCGAATAAATAAATAAAAATTTTAACGGAAACTGACCAGGGTCAGTTTCCGTTAAAATTTTTATACGTTTTCTAAATAAGTATTTCTCTTTCTTAAGTGTGGATTAGCACTTTAAAAATGTTAAAAACAGTCAAACAATCCCCAATGGATGAGAGCCGAGACAAAATAAATATATCTAACTAAGGTCTCTCATTTGACTGGATAAAATAAAATATGTATATTAACTTTTATTTATTGCAATAGTGAGACCGTCGTCGCTCTGGTGAGGGAGCATAGCGCGGCGTTGAGTTCCGTCACTCAATACAAAATACAGCGGAAATTTTTTCATAATGATAATGGAGTGTCGTAACAATAGTTTCCCAGGTTCCCTACCTACTGACTTACTATATTATTGCGAGCTTTTATAAAGTGTCAAT
Source organism: Heliconius erato x Heliconius himera (assembly GCA_013421005.1). Classification (NCBI taxonomy): domain Eukaryota; kingdom Metazoa; phylum Arthropoda; class Insecta; order Lepidoptera; family Nymphalidae; genus Heliconius; species Heliconius erato x Heliconius himera. Next base: position 75,101 of record JAATLQ010038308.1, read on the forward strand.
TTATAGATGAATAAATATAGAACATTAAGTTATGATATTGAGTCGGTCGCAGCACAGCGGCACGGTGTGTAACTGTAAATGCGAGAGATGCGAGTTTGATTGCTATTCAGGGAAAGGAATTATGTTCACTTCCTCGATCTTCTAAAAATGGGCAGTTTTTTTAACTATTTTGAAAGTGTTAATCCACACTTAGGAAAAAAATACTTATTTAGAAAACGTAGAAATTTTTTTGAACGTATCGGGATTCGAACCTGCGCCTCCTGGAAACCGACCAGGCGCTCTGACTACAAGCGTATAAAAATTTTTGAAGCCATACGTTCAAAAATTTTTATACGTTTTCTAAATAAGTAAAAAAGACCAGACTTACGCTGTCAAACACAATGTCTCGGAAATTGAAGGCAATGTCAAAAAATGAGGAGAGGAGTGTCTTAGCACTAAGTTCCCTCTGCGTCCCTCTGGTTCCCTCAGCGTCCCCGCTATACGCGGGACGCTGTTGTAAGTGGGACAATTAAACAAAGTTAAATATATCATCTCGAAGTCTAGCACTAATCGTAAGCAGCCACTGTCGCTTCCTCAGCTCCGTGCCAAATGGGGGCTCGATAACCGTTAAACACTATAGTTAGCTTGTTGGGACAGTCTGCTTTTGTACTATATCGCCTAAATATATATCTATATATATTATAATATAATTGTAAGTAATAGCTGTCTGTACGTGCAAGATATATGACTAAAACAATTTTTTTGTGTTTGTCTGTGCGCGCTAATCTCAGAAACGGCTAAGCTAATTTGAATGCAATTTTCATTATTATATTTTGGCAGACGTCGTTTAACATTTAGCGTTTGTTTTATTAAGTCAGTGGAAACAAAAAAGTGTCTTGTTCAACAAAATAGCTGTAATTTAACTGTTTTGTAAAATTGGCAAAGCTTTTGTTTACAATGTGTAGATATTAAAATGAATACGTATTCGTATTCGAAGTATTCTATTCGAAAATAATTCTGGTGAGTAAAAAATAATTGTTTAGTTGCTTATGTAGCTAGTTGTTTATGAAATTAAAATAAAAAGAGAGAAAGAGTGCTATAAGAACCAAAAAAAGATTAAGAAAAAGTGAGTGGTAAAAGAGTTGACTTTCAAAATCACAGTATCGATAATACGGAAGAAGATCACGTAAAAAACATGAGGACTCCCCCGAAGGCGTATAAATGCGGGTTGATGACAATGGAGGAGGAGAACAAGTTTAAAGAGGCCATTATTATATAGGTTGCATTAAAATATATAATTATGTAGTATTCTTTACTTTGGAGATACCGTACGGCGTTGGGTTCCGTTACTTAACAGATGCTATATACGGGATACAGCGTGAAGCTATCTCAATACTTTAATAGACGTGTAATATAGCAAGGAAAACTAAATAATCGTCTAAGAACCTTCTCTAAATTGCTATTCCTATCCAGATTAATAGCTACTGTTCCATAATTGACTTGATCTCCAGATCGGTACGGCTCTAAATATACTTGCGGAGTTGAAATAAATCGATATTTAGGTAAGAATTAAAGGTAAATTTAGATGTAATTTACTTTTAATATATATTTTGATGGGGAAGAAGTAAAGTTTAATATTGCGAGTCGGTATTTTTGTGTAGTGTGTCGGTGGTCATGGATTCGAGGTAAGTTTGAAACAATTTGTTTATTTGAATAATAAGCGATATTTTTTTTTCTTTTCGCTGTGTCCCGCACATATCATGGTAGGCATATGGAACCTGGGAACCTAGTGTTAAGACGCTCCGTTCCTATCAAGTCATTTCCAAATTCTGAAGGCATATGCGCGTTGAATGGCGGCGCTCAACGCCGCTCAACAATTTGTTAAAATAACTAGTATATAGGTAGGTATACTTTAAAGGGAACCAACCGTCTTTCAGTTTTTTAATTTGTTATTTTTGTTTTTAACTCTTCATAGCGGATGAGTTACCCGTAAAATTTTTGAATTTGGATTCAATAATGAAATATTATATGCAAATAACAAAATATTATATAAAATGTAATAATTACTAACTTTGAACCTGCAGCCCTCCTTGTCAACTGGAAATAGCTGAGGGTCCTAAAATAAGCGCGTTTTTAAATTCTTCCAAAAAATAAACCGTAAGATAAACACTATAATAGTTTCTAATCGCCAGATTCGCGATGCAATAGGTGCGGAGCTATCACTTGTACTACACATACATACAAACAGAGATACGTAGCGGTGTATCAGCAATCGATTGTAGGTACTTGTACATAATACTCTAGTGTATTTGATGTAACAAGGCACTATTAGTTCAGGTATTGACCTGTGACACCGGTGTAGTTTGCTAGATTAGTTTACTATTATATAGATTATGCTTGTATGTAAATTGGGACTCTGATTTGTGTTTCTATTAAGTGTACAATAAATATAACTTTAACTTAACTTACCTTAACGCTGTATCCCTAGCGGGGTAGTCAGAGAAAACTACAATAAATATGGGAAGAAGAATATTTTTGAAACGTATAAACGTAGCCAGGATTGAACCTGCACCTTTTAGACGCAGTAAAAATAAGTTTTGATAAGAGTGTAAAAATATTTTTGTGAAATTTCTTAATGCTTTGCTTGTTAGATCTATGACTTTGTGAATATGAAATACTTTAAACATTTTTATTTTTATTTTATTTTTTGCACAATAAACTGTTTTTGATTTATTGATTAAACTCACAACTATCGCGATTACAGCTATCCCTGCCCCACTCATATTTTAATTGGCTTATTAAAATTAAATTACAGTAAAATAGTTCCATAATCTAAGTAACCATCTGATGTCATTGACCAATACACTATATACGACATAATAATCATACAAGATACTATATTACAAGTACAGTCGGGAACCAAACCTGTATCTAGCGTACAACGCCCCATTCGGCGGAGGTTAATTAGCACAACCCTCGCGGGCCTCTCAACAAAGCGACGTTAAAAAGAAATCATTTTTTCTTTGTTATCTGTGCCAATTATTTTCTTTGTTCCGTGGAATGGAACGTCGTTCTTGTAATTTTTTTATTATACTTACCTTGCTTTACCTTACCTTACGTTACCTTATTATTCAAGATTCTGGTACAGTGAGTCCTCGGTGTGTCGCAGTTTTATTTTGTTTTTATTAATTTATACACATCTTTAGTATTTGTATAGTATGTTATTAGTTTTTCTCAATTTTTCACTGTATTAGTTATTGAAAGGTGCATATCTGGAACATAGGATACCTTGGAACCTAATGTTAAGACTTCCCGTTTACCATTTTTCGCTGGATTCTGGAGACATTGCGTGTTGAACGGCGGAGCTCTATGCTGCTCTTTGCTTCGTTACTAGAGCGAAGAGCGAAATGTTAAATATTTAATTTCCTCGAGTAGAAATTGAACCCACAAACTGCTGCGTTTATTTTCACACACTTACACCGCGACTGGCCTCATACATTATAATATAGTTTTATTACTACTAATACCCAAAATAACATGAACCTATTACACTCATATAGGTTCTCCACTTAGCCTCTCAGGTCTAAAACGTTGTATTGCACATAATTGCCAGTTTCCTGCGATAGGGTTACACATACGAGTACACAGCGACACGCCGCCGCAGCGCTGCGCGATTGATCTTTTCACTTCCGCCTCTTTTGATATGCTCTATATCATTTTGGTAATTCGCAAAAATATTTATATTACAAGATTAGTGAAATAAATAACAAAACAAAAAAAGGGAAGACCAGAGTGTTTTGACACTATGTTTTCTTTCACTACTTTGCTACATTAAAACCAACGAAGCAACTATGTGATAATTTTTTTTAATATAATATATTAGAATTTCAATCTGTCGTTATATATTAAGTGGTACAGGTTACAATTAAGTAATATATTTTTTTTTAAACAAATTTTCAATATTTTGCAGATAAGACGAAGAAAAAAAATGACACTACCAATAAATTCGGCAAAACAAATATTTTGACGTCAGTCCTAAATTGTCATACCAATCAATTAAACAAAATATTTTTAAATACTATGTAAACCCTAATTAAATTGGAACCCACACCCATCACGCTTCAACTGCACAACGATCTCCAATCATAAACGTTTAATCTTTCATAAGGTAGTTACTTAAGTCATAATTGCGGCTTCCTGAGCTCCCATTACAGGCGATTGATCTCGCCCACGCTGACTTCGTAATTATATCATTATCTCCTATAAATGGGGCAAGCGGTTATTGAATTTAAGAGTAGTGATAAGACACTAAGTCACTAGATCACATCGATAGTTTATTTAAGAGATTTATACACTCAGAAAGCCGTTGTGGCGTCGTGGAACAGCGTCATTTCTAAACGCGATGGTTGTAAGTTTGATGTAGACTGAGGGAAATTTTTCTTCCCGGTTTCATACATAATGTTTTTTGTATTGGACGATGTATGAGAAACAGAGTGTTTTAACACTATGTATTGTATTAGGGGAAACGGCAATTATCTATTAGGCTCATCTGTTAAAGGTAATAAAACGATTTCGTTTAAAATAGTTCTGCAGAGGGGAAACGTGCCAAAGAGAAGGCAGGAAGGTGAAGAAACGTAGCGCAATTACAGCGACTATAGAGTGGACCTTAATTGTCAGACACTCGAGTGTCCACGTACAGCGCACGGCGTACGGGGCAGGTGAGAGTGGAAACACCTTTGTTTTTCTTTCTGTGCTTACGAATTTTGTATGGACTTTTGCCTAAAATGATTCGGATTTTCTCAATGGAAATAAAGGAATTTTAGTTTTAATTTTTTTTTGTGAATCTTAACATAATATTTTTTTAGCTTTATTAACATACGCAGGGTAGGCTGAGGGAACCTGGGAGCTTAGTGCTAAAACACTGTTGACATTAAGGTTCCGTTCCACACTTTCCGTCGAATTCTCGAGGTATTCCGTATTGAATAGCGTAAATCGGCGCTTTGCTGGTAACGAACCAGAGCGAGGAAATAAAAATTTTAAAAATATCATTCCTTCAGGTGGAAATAGAACCCACAACCTTCGCTTTTACAGTCACACGCTTGTGCCCCTGCACCACGACGGCCTCCAAATAGTTCCAGTCGAAATATTAAAAAAAACCCAGTTATACCCTTTCACCTGTCAACCGTCGGCATTTAATCCAATTGAAATAATGTAACCATATAATTTAGTATCGGATAAACACAACGCGCGCTCACAAAAGGCAATTAACTAATAATCTAAATTAAGCTCAGTTTTAAAACCGCAGTATAACGACGAGGCCGTAATTACAAAGTGATGTATAATTTAATTCGATTAGAATCACATTCGTATATTCAAACAATACTAATTGTATGTGAATTTTGAATGTTTGTGGATAGTCAGAGATAATAAATAACCAAAAATCCTGCATAGCGGATTAAGCAGAGGGAACCTGGGAGGGGAACTTAGTGTTAAAACACTCCCGTTTTCCTTAATACATTACGTGTTGAGTTGCGGAAGCGGAACTCAATGCCAAGCTTTGCTTCGTTACCAGAGCGAGTGAATAAAAATATTAAACATTTCCCTTTCCTCGAGTGGAAATCGAACCGACACGTACAGTCGTACGCAAAGATCGGACTCCGCAATATAATATTTATACACAAATACAAAATAAAATAACAAAATTTTAATAAATTAAATATCCATTGCGACAAAGCCGAGGTATATAACTAAACAAGTCGTAACAAGTCAATTCGCTTACTGGAGAGTTGGAGACCACAACCGCCCAGCTCAGGAGTGTATCAAACGCCACTAAATCAATTGACACACGAGAATTTACCGCAAACGGTATGCTGTCGACGGCTCTATACGCAATCTGTACATAATATGCTTGGGAGGCCGTCCTGGCGCAGTGGTAGCATGTAAATGGGATGGTTGAGGGTTCGATTTACGCTGGGGCGGTTATCTCGTTATGTTAACAAGACAATGCGTCGCGTTGAGTTTCGCCACTCAACATACCATGTCTCGAAAATTGGGTTTTGCATGGGTAAGGGTTTCTCAATATTAGTTCCCTATAAGCCTACTCTTGTATATGCTACTTTCTATCTAATTTTCTAAATATTGTCAATAGGCGTAGTGTCGGCGCTTTACTCTGTGCTTTATTTTGCTGCCAGATTAAGGAAATGCGAAATAAATTAATTCCCCGATTGAGAATCGAATCCAAAAGCCTCTAGTTTACAGTCAGACTCAGCGCCAATACACTATGACGGCCTCTTTTTTATTATTCCCATTACTATACAAAAAAAAATACGATAAAACAAATTTAATATCAACTAAACGCTAATTCCTATCTCTGAGTAGCACTTAATCCGAATTAAGCCGTCATCTTCGTATGGCACCTCGTCCAAACGCCTGCACCGCGACCGCACGTCAATCACAAATGCGGTAGTGGATAGCTATTATTATAAGATAGACAGATGGATGGATACTCTATTGGTTAAACCTATAGTAATATATATTGACAGTGTGACTGTAAACGCGACGGTTGTAGGTTCAATTTTGACCCGAGGCAGTGATTATTTTAAATTTAATTATATTCACAAGATTTTTTTTCACATTTACGCTGTATCTCTTATATAGCAGATTATTTTAGATTTAATTCTATGTCTCAGATTTTTCTTTAGCTTTACGCTGTATCCTCTATATAGCTGTAGGCAGAGGGAATCTAGTTCCTATTAAAACACTCAATTCCCCACATTTAGCCGAACTTTCCAAGCATTGCGTGTTGAGTGGAGGAACTAACGCCAGGCTTTGCCTTATTATTCCCCCGAATGGGAATCGAACCCACAGTCACACCCACTGCGCCACGACGACTTCATTCCCCTTATATGGTAAGATAAAGTACGGCAACATTAGTTTTAACAACCACAACGCACAATTTCGAAATTTCAATACTCAACATAATTAATTAATTATTAGTTCTTAACTGTAGATCTTTTTACCTAATCGGATATATTCTAAAGATATCTACAAACCTAAAAATATACATAACTTTACTGACACTTCTAAACAAATATTATACGTAAACAAAATTATCACATTTTGATCCATATAGGAAAACTTGTATGTAAACGATATCAACACCAACATTGCCCCAATTCCGATTCGTACCCGCGACCTCTCCGTGCATAGCTAACGCGGCGATTATCGCTGTCAACGTATCCAAATCTACTTGTGCAGATAACTTATCGACGTAGCGAGCCCGACCGCACGTCAATCACACTAATGCGGTTGGTAATATACATTATATTTGTCTATAGTTATACAATATATTAATTATTTAACCTATCTAAGCTTAAAATTAAATATCGAATTAAATCAGCTTCACGCTGTATCCCGCACACAGGAGGGTAGGCAGAGGGAACCTAGTGTTAAGACACTCCGTTCCCCAAGCTTAAAATGTAGCTCTGTAAAACGTTTTGAGGGTTATATGAAATAGAGCATCGTGGTGCAGTGGAAAAGCGTCTTTCTGTAAACGCGATGGTTGTAGATTCTATTACCTAACTATATTTATGTAAAATTTTCACTCGCTGTGAATTTTTATTAGTTTTCTCTTTCTGGTAACGAAGAAATGAAAATTGCGACGTTTATTTTCCCACTCAATCCTCGATGTTTCGATGTGTAGAGTATGGAGTGTCTAACTAAACACTAGGCTCTCTCTAAGTACTATGCTTTAAAAAAAAAGCAATAAATTGCATCGAGCCTCTGCCAATCCTCACGCAATGTCTTTGAAATGATTGAAAAATAGAGAATAGAATAATTTATCACTAATTTATCACTTTATGCCTATCAGACATTTAATAAATACGACTCACTTAATCACAAAGAAACACTCATACCAATACACCCCTCCATTAAAAAAAATCTTCCATACAAAAGAAATATTCACAAAAAGTGTAGAAATCAATTCGCATTACACGCCAGATTGAACCTCCTCCGTCAGCGACATCGCGCCGCTGAGCTACAGTGTAATATGACCCCTCTAACACTTAGTTTATTACGTCAAAAGAAATCGCTTGTAGGGTTGACACGTTTATGTCGATTTATTTTGTTATTTAATATTTGCATTTATTACTTGTAATTACTAATATATACTGAAATAGTGATAAGACACTTTATTTTTTGGACTTTTTGGTGGATTTGTATGCATTAGCATATTGGTAATATTTTCTTTTTTTACCTTACGCTATAGCCTATTTTACCTTATATAGCACTGTAGGCACAGGGAAACTATTGCTAAAACACTTAATTCCCCATTTTCTGCTGACATTGCATATTGAATGGCTTCTTGTCCGTCTTGTTACCAGAGTGAGGAAATGAAAAAAATACATTTCTCCGTGTGTCCGAGTTGATCGAATTGGGAAATGGCATGTTGGGTGATAGAAATCAATCCTGCAATTGTATCAAATTTTAGGAACAATAATATTGTTTCATATCCTAATATTAAAACACACCTTTCTCGACTTTTTTCCCAAAATTCCCAAACATGTCAAATTTTATCTCGTTAGTAAAGTGAGAATATTAATATAATTCACTTCATCGAGTGGAGAAGAACACACAAACATCCAGTTTATAGTCAGTTGCTGCTCTACTGAGCTACAGTGACCTCAAAAATAATTTTGATATAGATTTTTTTTTCAATTACAGTACAATTGCCAGTACTACCGACAATAATTAGGCATGCATGAGGTCACCGAGAGTTGACACGGCGACAGAGATAAGAAATGGAGAGTCTGTAGCGTTTGGCCCCATCCTTTCTGGCCACTCCTAGGGATGAAGCGTGAACCTACAGAAATAATAAAAAAATGCAATATTTTAAGTGACAACCCTACAAAAACACGTAATAGACACAATTTAAAGCAAGTCATCATTAAAATAAAAGCGTGGAAACGAGCCTCCCCCGACGTGCGTTATCAACGACTCGACCGAGGACCGAGTACGGAGGACTGAGGACTGAGGACTGAGGGTCCACGGGACGGGAGATCAATTCATTCTCATCATTTTGTATGAGCTTTTAGGTTCTTTTAGCGTTTTAAATTATTTATAGATACTTGTTTTCTTATTTAAATTATGTAGGAAGGTTGTTTATTCCATTCAAAGTAAGAGTGCTATATATATTTATAATATTATTGTTTCTGAAGAGTAGGGTGAAGTATTGTGGCGGTAAGTTACACCACAACGATGACTATAGGCTAGAAATGAGCGTAACCATGTTACATTTGCAAATTTCAATACGTTTGTTTATAAATGAGCATCCATTTTAAAATGTTAAATTATTGATAGCTATAGAATAATAGTAAGATTAAGTGCCGCGTTAAGTTCCGCCACTCAGCACACAATGTCTCGTCAGAAAACGAAAACTAGAGACTTGTGGGAACCCGAATTTGTGGAAAAAGGTGTAAGCTTTCAACAAAATATTTTTAAAATTAAAATTCACGTAGAATCTTAGACCTATGACTGACTCGTTACATAATACAGAGCTTAAAGCTTAATTCATTCGACACCTGCCCCACTCCCACTCCCATGGCGCGTCAACATCTAAAAAAAAATCCATTTCAAAAGAAACATAATCGTCTAAATCACCGATGACACTATTGGATTATACGAGCGTTGAAAACTTAATGTATTTCTTTGGAAAAGAAAACAACGCTATGCAAGATTACAAGGAAAACGGCTATTAGGACGGGACAGATGTCAAATTATCTGTTAGTTGTATGTTAGTTACGAAATTAACCCGAAACTCGGTGATGAAATGGTTGTAGTGAAATGTATGTGGAATTCTTTCATATATATGTGTTTATTTTTCACGAAGTAAGTCGCAGTCATTGATGACTTGATGATTTCTCTAATATATTCTTATTTTTTACTTTTACTTATATATTGATATATACATAAATAAAATAAAAAACTAGATGGATATTGTTTAGTAAAGCTCGGCGTTGAGTTCCACAAAAAATATAAAACTATACATCGAACTAGCAGTTCTTGAGATTAACGCGGTTAAACAAACAAACTCCACAGCTCTAAAGTATAGATATAAATATACAATTCAGCGAAATACACATTTAATTGGATTAAACGCAACGCAACGTCTCTGGTCGTCTTGTGAACGCACACTTGACAAGTTAATTCCACATTCTGTATTTGTTCTCAGAAATCGTATATTTTTGTATACATGAAAATAGAGGCCAGTCGTGGCGCAGTGGCACAAAATGTGACTGTAAACCGACTGGTTGTGGGTTCGATCCCCACTCGATGAGATGAAATATTTACTTAAATTTATATTTCCATTTCTTCGCTCTGGTGTCGAGGCAAAAGCGCGGCGTTGAGTTCTGCCACTCAATACGCAATGCCTCCAAAATTCGGCAGAAAGTGGGAAACGGAGTGTCTTAACACTAAGTTCCCTCTGCCTACCCTGCTGTATGCGGGATATAGCGTGAAGCTAATTTAATTTTTTTTTTTTTTATGAAAATATTTCATTGTGAAGTTTATTATTTGACTTCTTTAGCTTTACGCTGTATCGTGAAGATCGCTGTGTCACAAAGCAGAGGAAGCAGAGGGAACCTCGGAACCTAGTGTTAATACAATTCTCTTCTTCGATACCCGGGAAAATTAAAAATATGAAATTTTAATTTCATTATCATTAAAAGACACATATTATTTAACAGCTACAGAGTTTGTTTATTTGAACATGCTAATCTCAGGAACTACTGGTTCGATTTCAAAAAATGTTATTGTATTAGATAATACTTTTATAAAGGGCCTTCCTCGATAGAACACCTTACAGGCTATAATTATTATGTCACGTTAATCGTTTCGAGTTACACTCGCTGTTCCTGTAGATTATCTTCGGGCTCTTAGAACGTGTGCTCAGTTATAGCGCAAGGGCACAGGCATGTGGCTGTATACGCGAGAGGTTGTGGTCTCAATTCTCACTAGAGGAAATTATATGTAACATTTTCATTTCATCATTTTCATATTTTCTTTTTGCGTTGCGAGGTGTGGCGCTGAGTTGAGCTCGATGCGTTAAAAGTTTCGCCATTCAACACACATTGCCTCCAGAATTTGACGAAAAGAGGAGACAGCGTGTCTCAACACTAGTTTCTCCCTGCCTACCCTATATACGGGATACAGCGTGAAACTGAAAAGAGAACTTAGAACGAGTCATATATTCAAGAATTCTACTGATTTCCCACATAGCTTAATAATAAGAGCTCAAAATCTAAATAAAACTTAAAATTATATAGCAAAGAAAAAAAACAAGGATAATTGACATGTAATCATTCAAAATAAACAAATTTAAATTCTTTTTTCCTTATGATTCATACTAAAACGAGGTGCAATTATGTACATAGTACGGCGCTAGTAAAGTGGTTTTTAATTGACGCTTAGTCCGGAGTCGGGACTCGTGGACTAACCGACAATTGCCTTTATTTAAAAATAAAAAAAATAAATCAGCTTCACGCTGTATCCCGCACACAGCAGGGTAGCACACTCAGTGTTAAGACACTCCCGTTCCCCACTTTCTGCAGGATTCTGGAGGCATTGCGTGTTGAGTGGCAGAATTCAACGCCGCGCTTAACCTCGACACCAGAGCGAAGAAATAGAAATATAAATTTAAGTAAAATTTCATCTTCTTGAGTGGGGATCGAACCCACAATCAGTCGGTTTTGCAGTCACACCTCGTGCCGCTGCGCCACGACCGGCCTCAACCTTTACTTTTACTTTACCTCAACCGGCTTGCTTTTATTTTGTATTGTTATTTTTTGTATGAGTTGAGTTAGTTATGTGTATGTAAATTGGTTGAATTGATTTAATTTAGCTTAAATGGCTTATAGGTTTATTGGATATGGGGCCGTTCAAGTATTACGTAAGCACTGTAAGGGGGAGGGGGGGTCATGGGTTTGCTTATTTTTGATAACATCCCCCATGTTGTGGGGGGTATTAAAATAAGCCACGAAACACGTGTTCAATGAAACATTTTTAAGAGGATTGCTTATTTTTGATGACATAGGGGAGGGGGGGAGGCGGGTCAATAATTGCAAAAAGAACTGCTTACGTAATACTTGAACGGCCCCTATTTCTAAAAATATGCTTGTTTTCTATAAATGATTTGTTTCTAGAATAGGAAGGCATATTAATAGATACGGTTATGAAATAGTTATAGAAGTGCAGACTTTAAATGTCATTTGGAATTAATTTGTATTTATATAAACGTTTTTTGGGTTCACGCTGTAACCCGCACATAGCGTGGCAAGGCAATAGGCAAGTGGGAACCTGGTGTTAAGACACTCCGTTCCTCCATTTTCATTAAGACAGTTCCGTTCTCCACTTTCCGCTGAATGCTGAATGCTGCATTATGTGTTGCGTGGCGGAACTCTGCGCCTCGGCTTATTACCTCGATTGGATATCGAATCCACAACCTGTCGCGTTTACGGTCTCACGCTTGTTATACCCCTGTACCACGACTGGCCACACTCTGTTATTTAAAATCTTATTGAGCAAAACAAAGCTTTAAGGAGGACCTGTCATTATTATCACAGAAATTATTTTTGTTAAGGCAAAAAGATCACTTTCGAGTGATTTTTCACTAAGTTCTCTATGGCTCTCTCTCTTTCTCTTTCTCTCTCTGCATAATGTTTATCTGAATGACGGCGTGAACGAAGCGTCAAACGCCACGGTCTTAGTCTTAAGTGTCGAGGTACTCCTGAGAATCCTTGTGATTTCACGTGACCTCAGTACGATACTCATACATATTCTTAAAGCAATTATATAATTAAAAAAAATCGTGTATGTACATATGTAATTTTTTCTATTGATCGTTATTTGAACTAGAATCCGTATGACCGATTTACAAACCACTTAACCATAAGGTATTTAATTAACAAATTAAATTCCCATCCAATTAATGGGCAATCGAAGCAAACACCTAGGCTTAGGCCTAATAAATGTATCGTCGTTTTGTATACATATATTCAATTAAGGCGCGTGTCTGTGCATTTTTATGCAAATGCGCTCGCCGGTGGTCTCACGTGTTACCTGCTGCTGATAAGGGAGTCTTATCTAGAAGCTATTGTGTTTTATAGAGTTTTGGAAAAAATTGTAATTAATTTAAATCAGCTTCACGCTGTATCCCGCACGCAGCAGAGTAGGCAGTGGGAATCTAGTGTAAAGACTTACTTTTTGCCGAATTCTGGAGGCGTTGCGTTTTGAATGGCAGAACTCAACGCCGCGCTTTGCCTCGACACCAGAGCGAAGAAATGGAAATACAAAGTTAAGTAAATATTTCATCTCCTCGAGTGGGGATCGAACCCACAACCAGTCGGTTTTACAGTCACACTTTGTGCCCCTGCGCCACGACTGGCTTCAATTTATTTATTTAATTTTTTTGTAATTAATTGTTGTATATATAGCTAAAAAGGTGCTAGTATTGACTAGCGGCCCCGTAGTGAAATGGAAATATCTAGGATTTATCAGATTAAATTAGTCCCTAGTTCCTGAGATCAACGCGTTTAACTAAACTCTGTGTCTTTAGTATAGACATAATAATAAAGTAAACCCAATAGTCTTGGTTTAAATTCCATACAAAATTATTATATTACGGCCAAATGATGGAAAATCTTTACATAATTTGTAGCCTGCGTGTTATCCTGTTGTATAAGCTATATTACTGTAAAGTTTCATCTAAATCCGTTCAGCAGTTTTTGCGTGAAAGTGAAACAAACATTCATTCTTACAAGCTTTCACATTTATGAAATTAATAGGATTAGTCGATATTATCCTTCACGGAGTAGAGTTAAGTCATTCAACGCAATGTCTCGAAAATTAGGCAGTATGCGAGGGGAGTGTCACTAAAAAAATATTTTATTCTTTAAACGGAGTGTCTCAACACCGACGTCTCCCATTTAACAGAAATTTAGCAAGTATACTTGAACTCTACCTTATAATTGGCAACTATTTGCAGTCAGCGAGTTTTCCTATAAGGCTTAATTAGCACCTCGTATCCAAAACTATTTTAAATCAATTCAAAGTACCCAAACCTGTTACCTTCTCAATAAAACGCTTATTTCGTCTTATGTGAACGCAATTAGAGAAATGAAGCCACGCAAAAATGTATCTTAAAATTTAGATTGTAAAGCAGATTTTTCAATATTAATTAAAATTTAAATGATATGTTTAATGACTATTTTTTTTTGGTATAGGATATTAAATCTTGTGTTAAGAGGAATAAAACCTATTATTTCTTAACTAATTTTGTATAACATAAAAAAACTTGGTGTAAGTTTAATGGGATTATCCGTATTGCTAGAAACTTGGTAGTTAAAAGATATTTTACTTAAAGTAGGTACTTACGAAACTTTGCACTTGATAGATATTAATATACAAAATTGTTGCCATTTCAAATCTTATTTTTTCTCGATGACCCACCTCCGTTTATAGCAGGGGTTCCCAAACTTTTCTTGATCAAGGACCACTTTTATATTATTCTTGGTAGCAGGGACCACTATGAATGTAGGTATAATAAAAATGAACTGTGATAATCGAACAGAAACTTTCACTCACCATCCTCAGTCATAAAATTAAAATCGTTCGCGGACCATATTTAGGCTTCTGCGGACCACTGGTGGTCAGCGGATCACTGGTTGGGAACCAGTGGCTTATAGGAACGGTTATATTCCTAATTTATTTCTCCGCTAAGGCAAGCAAAGTACTGAGTCTCGCCACTATACGCGAATTGTCTCCTAAAGTTGAGCGGATACGGAGTGTCCTAACACTAGGTTTTTGTCGCCTAGCTTAGGCAGGGAAGTGGCAGATTTATAAGAGTGATCTGAGTAAAACAAAATATATGCTAGTGTGCCATGATACCGTTTTATTTTTTATGTAAGTAAGTAATACCTACCTACCTATATTAATAGTATAAGAATATTTTTTTAGTTTCTTCAGAACCAAATAACATTGCATTTTAACTCATCTCACAGTGACATATTTACAACGTATCCGTAACACTAATACGTACAAACATGAATATTTTTTAAACAGCCCCGCCCACTTGAAGCATTGCCAAATTATTGTATTACAATCTCCAGCCAATAGCAGGGCAGTATTCGCTAAGGCGCGATATCTTTGACCAATCAGGTGCGAGCAGATGCCCACGCGCATGTTTTCGTTTGCATTTCAATGACTTAGCTAATTGTACTAAAGTTGTTAGTTCTATTCCGTTGACTGTTTTGATGATTTGTAAAGTATTTGAATGAAATGGTTGGTATTTGTAATTTTTTATATAATTTTTGTAGCAACTCAATTAATATTCTTTTAATATAAAAACGTGAAGAAAATCGCTTCAATTATTTTATTTCTTCGTTAAGTCTATTTAATTGTCGATAATGTTAATAAAAATTTTGTGATGTAATATTATTCGTGTGACTAAGGCAGAGGGAGTGGGTGTAGTGAGGGGCTCCATTCCCCACTTTCCGACGAAATCTCGAGGTATTGTGCTTTGAGTGAACGCCGCGCTGTGTCTTGTTATCAGACTGAGCAAATGAAAATATTAAACAATTTATTTCTCCGAGTGGGAACCGAATCCACAACCGTTAATCTAGACGGACTCAAACTGATTAAGTTAATAGTAGTAGTAGTTGTAGTAAATAAAATATACTTTGGAAATAATCTTTAAAACTTTCGCTAATATGTGTATTACAAGATTAGTGACTATCGTCACTCAATACTCAATGTCTAAAAAATTCAAGGGTACCTAAGTGGGAAACGTAGTATCTTAACAACAGGTCCCCTTAACCTACTCTGCTATATGAGTATATCATATTTATATATTATATCCACGAATAAACCAACCTTTTAACAGTAAATCCGAATCGATCAAAACAAAACTAACACCGCCATCTTAATATAAACAATGTTATTTACAATACTACAAGAATATGAATATTACATATATTTATAATATTTCAAAGTCCATTAACGTAGCAGATAAATCGAATCCAAAGTGGTCGTGTAAAGTGTTTCATTAATAGTTTCTATTTTATATATAATTTGGTGTTGTGCCAACTGACCGCCCGCAGTGCCAGCGCCGCAGATATTGGTGGAGATGCGGTGTGGGAGTAGAGAGGATGGATGTGGCTTTATATCATTATCAGCATTTATTTATTTTTGTGCCCTGTGATCCCGGCCTAGAATAGGATCATCCTGGTACTGGTGGTGTCGTAAGAGGCGACTAAAGTACGTGTGGTAGAGTCACGTCGCCAGCAATGGCAACACGCATGGGCAGACTCGACCGGATCATTACCACCCCCGGCATTTAAAACCGGCGTTAAGTAGTGGCTTTATGCCACTGCGTTTCGCATCAGGTAATGCCGGGCTCCGGCGCCCGACCCACCTCACAGGCCGGCAACGCACCTGCAGCTCTTCTGGTGTTGCACGGGGTCGTGGGCGGCGGTGATCACTTACCATCAGGTGACCCGGACGCTCGTTTGCCTTGTCTTTTCCATAAAAAAAAAACTTTTACCTCCGGCTTTGTCCAGTCTTTTGGAAATAAATAAGAGTCGTGTATGACACTCAAAGCACTTTCTAAGTACCCGAGTGAACTCTGATCGTAGATACAATTTAACACAAAAACAATTTATCAATTAGAATTTGTAAATAGTTCCTGAGGTTAGTGCAATAAACCAAATAAACTCTTCTTTTTTATAATATTAGTATAGACGTATAGATTTATTCAAACTAAAAAGGTCACAGAGGCCCAGTAGAAGCGTCTTTAAGGCGCAGTGGTTTTGAGTTCGATCTCAGTTCGAAGAAATGATTATATTTCGATTAATTACCCAATACTACAAAGCAAACATTAGAGTTCTGATTGTGTCGGTATATATATGTATGTATTTATCTTTATTTTTTTGTTTTGGCAGACAAAATGTGGCGTTGAGTTCCGACAGTCAACATATCTGGAAAACGAGACGTTGCGTGGGCACTAAAAAAAAATATTATTTTTTTCCAGTATCTTTATATCAACGTTCACGTAGGTAGGTACTCTTTAGTCGTCTAAAGACGCAAGTAGTATCCGGTGTTCATATTGCTTTGCCTTTGAGAGTTGATTTGATAATGTCACATACAGTAGCTTCCTTTTTTTATATTTAAATCTTCTATTTTTGTTAAATATGTTAAAGACAGTACTATTTTTGATTGAAATAAAATTATTAAGTCATCTGTACATCAAAATAATTAATTTAGCTGTATATTATACGCATGTTATAAGCGCGGCGTTAAGTTCTGTCACTCAACACATAACGTGTCTTGACAGTAGGTTCTGTTGGTCCACATGGGCTTACTGGATAATGGGGGAAGATATAAAAAGACTGTATAAATATTAATAATGATAAAATACTGCATCATGAAAAGTAAAAATATTATTGCATCTATCTTTGTTTAGTTGATGTAGCCATGCTTTATAACAAAAAAAAAATAGTTTTACGGTGTGTAGTTCAACGTAATTCGGAATCTGCCCAGAAGCACTCTGATACAGGTGATTGGGTGCCCTAGTGCTCAGACACTCTTTTCCCCATTAAGACACTTCTGTTCCGCACTTACCACCGAATTCTTGAAGCATTTCCTGTTGAGTGGTGAAACTCAACGCCGAATTTTCAACCCCCCGAGTTGGAATCGAATCCACACCGTCGTGTTTATAGCCGCAGGCATGTGCCCCTAAGCCACCATGGCCATGACATAATTTGTGTTGTCTAATTTCAATAAAAACATGACGACATTTAATTCAGTGTTGTGATAAACACGTTACCTATATTAAGATATCTATATTTAAAAAATACCAAAGAAATCAACTAAGCATTTTAAACGTTTCTTACATATTATGATATGCTAAATGTTTTTGAGGCCAGTCGTGGCGCAAGCGCACAAAGTGGGACTGCAAAACCTACCGGTTGTGGGTTCGATCCCCACTCGAAGAGATAAAATATTTACTTAAATTTATGTTTCCATTTCTTCGCTCTGGTGTCGAGAACAAGCGCGGCGTTGAGTTCTGCCACTCAACACGCAATGCCTCCAGAATACGGCAGAAAGTGGGGAACGGAGTGTCTTAACACTAGGGTTCCTCTGCCCTGCAGTGTGCGGGATACAGCGTGAAGCTGTGAAGCTGAAATGTTTTTAGGGTTCCGTATCTCAAAAGAAATATGGAGAAATAACCAAAAATGGAACCCAATGGAATGGAATATTGGATCACTTTGTTTTAAAGTGCCATCTCTTTTTGTCGCGACCCTATAAACAATGTTAATAAACAGATAACTAAAATCAATTAAGCAACTATGTCCTCGTACGTGTATTTATGATCGTGATCGCAAAACGCTTTTAACGTTCATGGCGTATATATTTTAATGTGTTTCTAAAGTAGTTTACTGCTATATTAGTGACTGAATATTCTGTTATAGTTATGTTGTAGAATATTTAGTCACTGTATTAGTGGTGAAGCGCGGCGTTAAGTTCCGCTATCCTAAACGCAATGCCTCCTGAATACGGTGGAAATTGGTGAACGGAAGTGTCTTAACACTAGGTTTCTTGCAACTGCCTACAATTCTCTATGCGAGATAAGGCTTTATCAAAAATAAAAAAAATAGCAACTCTATTACTAATTAGTAATTTAATGTATGCATTCTATTTCTTTGAAGAATAACGACTATATAAGCGATGGTTGTGTTTACGTCAATTTTAAAGAAATTTAGCACATTGAAAAACGGAAAAGAGGCTAGTCGTGGACCCGTGGCACAAAGTGTGACTGTAAATCGACTGGTTGTGGGTTCGTTCTCCACTCGGCGAAATTAAATATTAATTTAAAATTTAAATTTCCACTTCTTCGCTTCACGCTTCAAAGGGCGGCGTTGATTTCCGCCGCTCAACACGCAATGCCTCCAGAATCCGGCGGAAAGTGGGGAATGGAGTGTCTTAACAGTAGGTTCCCTCTGCCTACCCTGCTGTGTGTGGGATACAGTGTGAAGCTGAAAAAAAAAAGGAAAACTAAACCTAAAGCCACATTTTTGTCACCGAATTACGTTGACTATATTTAAGTCACGCTGAGTTTCTTGAACCGGTTCTTCTAAGTGAACTGGTAGTAAATTATTTCATGTTCAAAAAATAGAGCATGTAACTTCTTTTTTTGAACCAAAAAATAATTGACACTGACGTTTTCACAAAAATCGAACCTACAACCATCTCACTTACAATCATATTTACTCTACCACGCTGGAGATAATCCATTTAATATCTACTGGATCGCTTATTTATTTCCTCCGATACTAACAGTTTCTGACAAGTTGGCAATCGAATAGAAAACGTATGAGTCGTACAAACGCAGCTTATAGTATCAAATGATCAAACTGTCACATGAGAACATCATATTTCACTTTTGCCAATAAATTATAGTAAGCGATGTTTATATTTATGGTTGAACCCATCATAGTACGGTGAGAAGTCGTTATTTATATGATAGTTGTGGGTTTGATTCCAAATTGTAATATTTTTGACTGGGTGTTGATGCCGTCGTTCTGTAGTGGTGCAGAGCGGAATGTTCTTATCTCTTTCATAGCTTCTAATCCAAATTATTTTGACCTTGGTTTTAGATCTTTGATTTTGGAGTTGAGATTAAGCGGAGAGTGAAGACTTAATAGAACTTTAATAATACCTATTTATAGTTATGTTATAGAAAAAGTATAAAATTAAATTACTCATGCCAATTTTTGTGTTTGTGTCGTATTAAAATGCAATAGCTTAAAAAAATGTACCTACAGATTTTTAATGAAAAAGTCTGAATAATTAATTAAATTCATTTTGCACCTTATTTGTTTTAACTGTCCCAGAAAGTAGTGAGACAGTGTTTAAGAGGAATTCCATCTCTCACTAAGTACCTACTACCTACAATGCGGTCGGCAAGCGGAGAATGGAGTGTCTTGACACTAGGCCAGGTTAGACATCGGGCAGTTTTAAAAATGCAAAAAAAAAGTTATTCCATAAATATTTCTGTCGGTTTACAAATAATTGAATATAGCTCTAACATGTGACATCGCAATACATATCGCCGCGAATAAAATCAATACATACACCAATGACATTACTATTAATACTATGATATGATCCGCTCATTACGCTCGCTTATACCCGCATAGCGGGGTACTGGGTAGCCGCGGAGATCAACTCTGAGATCGATCTTGAGATAGCGTTTTAATAATCTATATATGAAGACGGTATCTCATGATCGATTGTGACACTCAATGTGTAATGCCCGAATTCGCGTGTAGAGTGAGGAACGGAGTGTTCTTACATTAAGCTATTCCCTTGCCTGCCTACTCTGATACACGGAAAATAGAACACGGTAATCAAGAACTACAGATTTCTAATTGAAAAAAAAAAAAACGAGGAAGGTTATAGGCTATATTATTATATAACGTCAGGTGTTTCGATCCATCCACCACAGAGTTACCTAAAGCATTTAGGCTGTGCAACGTTGGTTCGATTCCCATTCGGGGGAATGAATTATTTAATATTTTTATTTTCTCGCTTGAAACGAGGTAAAGCACACCGTTTAGTTCCGCCACTCAACACGCAATGCCTCAAGAACTCAGTGCAAAGTGGGGAACGATGTCTTAACATTATAAAGATCTGATATCTTTACCACTTTTAAACGAGGTATGCTCTACGGTCAGCTTTATACAAAGTATGTAAAAGAAGTAGTCGCACTCTGAAACCAGAGATTCCAATTGAAAAATATAATCGTGAAAGGCTATAGACTGTATTATTACATAAGGATTCTTGTTTCGATCCACCCAAAGCATTGAGACCTGTCATGACACTACCCCATTTCCATTCGACCACGAACGAGGCCGCGGGCGTGTGCTAGTGTTTTAATACGATAGTTAAATAATAAATGCGTAAACAATCATATCAGATAGGTCGTTTATATAAAATCGTCGATTGAACGGCTCTATACCGCAACTGAACGGTTTAGTGGGTTTATCTCGTGCGTAGTTTAGCGACGCGCGAACACACGCGTCGATTATTAATAATTGTTTGAAATAATCGTGATAGTATTAGATTCTGATATTTGTTGTATTCATGTTGTGGATAGCAAAATGGTAAGAACCGTTGTGGGAGCGACTGATTGTAGATTCAACGGTTTTGGGTCGATCTCTACTAAGATTTCATTGTATTTCATTGATTTTCTTTGCTTTAGTAGACGTAATCCGGCGTTAAGTTCCGCCACCTAATACATAATGTGTCGAAAATTCAACGGTAAGAGGGAGACGGTCTTAGCACTAGTTTCCCTCTGTCTACCCTGCTGTGCGAAAAAAACCTGCTTCCTAAAAACTAAAGTAGGCTTCCAACCTGTGCTCTACCATATTTTACTCCATATCGCGATAATCAACTCCACCATAGCTGCCTACTCTACCTACTCTACAGTCTATCAATACCGGAGCTTAATTTAAAATCAGTCATTTGCATTTGACATGTATTACCGAATAAGCTTCACATATCGTATAGGTACCTACTCGTATGTACATATAAACAAATGTTTGTTTGTTCGTGTTTTGTTTGAACAGATATAAATCATCGATATAATTTAAAACGCACTACATCGGCTATTAGCCGACGCGCCTAATGAGCTGTAATAATGCCTCCGATGTAATATAATGGTGTGTGCCACCTGACACGGTGGTGTAGAGTTGCTGGATATGACACTAGAGCGTCAGGTACCGATAGGGGCTGTCGGTTTTTTTAAATAGTCTTTAATGTTCTGGAAAAGTAGGTAAAAATCCATTTTTCGATGTATAAAATTATTAAAACAAACAGATTATTTAGCACTGCAGGTAGTTAATATTGTGCACAAATTTTCATTGATATAAGTTATTTTTATTTTCCTTGCTCTAGTACAGTGGTTCCCAACCAGTGGTCCGCGGACCACCAGTGGTCCGCAGAGGCCTAAATATGGTCCGCGAACGATATATTGTGAATCGAACCCACAACCGTCACGTATACAGTCACACGATTGTGACACTGACTGACTGACTTATACCTACATAGTGGTCCCTGCTGCCAAGAATGATAAAAAAGTGGTCCTTGATCAAGAAAAGGTTGGGAACCCCTGCTCTAGTAAATAGACAAAATGCGACGTTGAGTTCCGCCACTCAATAAGCAATGTCTATCAAATTGAGTGGAAAATAGGATACAGAGTGTCTCAACACTAGGTTTCTACCCTGCCATATGTGGGATACAGTATTAAAATTACCAAATTGGCCATTTTCTAGGCGGAAATTCACATTGCGCTTTGTTTTATCAGCAGTGCAGGAAAATAAAAAATATTTATTTCTCCGAGTGGGAATCAAAGGTACAAACATCTCGTTTGTAGCCAGACGCAGTGCCGCTGCGCCACTACGGCCTCATTACCTATTAATTAAATTAACAACAAAACATTTCATTTATAAATAAATTAACCCCTTTAATCATAAAATAAGCACATCCCTTCCAGTAGAGCCCAAGTTATTGTGTGTATGTATGTATGTATGTATATCTGAGAGCGTTTGATCGCTGAAACGTTATTACGATAGCAGTGAAACAGACGGATCACCCTTAGCCGTTATTCACGGCTCATTATTATTAATTTGGTTATACACTTCGCGGATGTGTAATTTTAATTTTATTGTAATTTAATATGTGTTTTCATTTGGTATTTGTTTATTTGTATACTCCTTTTGTTGTGTCGACTTGTAACTATGTATTTTTTTTATTCACGCTGTACTCCTCATGTTGCAGGATAGAACTTAGTGCTAAAATATTCCGCAGAGAGAAGTTAGTGCTGAATTATTCCGTTTTTATTAAGACACTTCCGACAATTGTACATTTCAACGCTTTATCTTGTTACCAGAGCGAAAAAATGAAAATATTAAATATTTCATTTACTCGAGTGGAAATCGTACCCCCAACCTGACGCGTCTTCAGTCACACGCTTGTACCCATACGTCACGACTGGTTTCTATTTCTTTTCCTTTGGCAATTTGAAAACGACATTTTACATTTTATAGTTCATGGAAACGGCAAAAAAAAAACAGAACTTTAGTCACTTGTTATAATTTGTATCATCATGAAACACCAGTCGTGGCGCAGTGGCATAAAGTGTGACTGTAAAACCGACTGGTTGTGGGTTCGATCCCCACTCGAGGAGATGAAATATTTACTTAAATTTATATTTCCATTTCTTCGCTCTGGTTTCGAGACAAAGCGCGGCGTTGAGTTCTGCCACTCAGTACTCAATGCCTCCTGAATTCGGCAGAAAGTGGGGAACGGAGTGTCGTAACACTAGGTTCCTCCTGCTTACAATGCCGTGTGCGGGAACACATACAGCGTGAAGCTGATTTATTTATTTTTTAAATTAATGA
Organism: Heliconius erato x Heliconius himera; assembly: GCA_013421005.1. NCBI lineage: Eukaryota > Metazoa > Arthropoda > Insecta > Lepidoptera > Nymphalidae > Heliconius > Heliconius erato x Heliconius himera. The sequence continues at coordinate 98,596 of JAATLQ010038308.1, forward strand.
AACACCACAGATATACGTAGCTTAGAAGATAATACAATTATATCATATTATCGAGCTGGTCTGATGATGGAGCCAGAACCTTAGTTGTTAAACTCTTAAAGGTTACTAGCAAATGACTCGAGCTTAGGCTCATATAATTTATTGCTCCGACCTTATATTACACATTCTATAGCATTTGGAGTGTTTGTACTTTTAAATGTAATAACAAAACACAAACGCCATCCACGATATATCTCGGAATGAGAACGGAGTGTCTCAACACTTGGTTCCTTCCGCCTACTATCTAAGAGAGAACCCAATGTTGCCCTAGAGCCTACTTTTCTTTATATCTTTAATTAGACCAGAAAATAAAAGATAAAATACAATATATTGTAAATAAATAAATAAATAAATCAGCTTCACGCTGTATCCCGGACACAGCAGGGTAGGCAGAAGGAACCCAGCGTTAAGACACTCCGTTTCCCACTTTCTGCCGAATTGTGGAGGCATTGCATGTTGAGTGGCAGAACTCAATGCCGCGCTTTGCCTCGACACCAGAGCGAAGAAATGGAAATATAAATTTAATTGAATATTTCATCTTCTCAAATTGGGATCGAACCCACAACCAGTCGATTTACAGTCACACTTTGAGCTACTGCGCCACGACTGGCCTCAATATTGTAAATGTAATAACATAAATATAAATATTACATAAATATAAGACAATAATATACGAAGTTAGCAAAGAATAATCGTCCCGCGGAGTGTAGTTAGTGGAATAGTCAAAGTTTTAGGGATAAACAAAGTGGATGGGACTCGTTACTTTTGTATTATTAGGTAAATATATTATATTATTTATTTTCCAAGTTTTGAGGCGTTGCGTGTTGACTGGCGGAACTCAACGCCGCTCTTTGTCCTGTCTCAGAGCGGGGAAAAGAAAATTAATTTAATATAACCATTCTTTCGAGTAGAGATCAAATACATAATCGTCACGTTTACTATAGTTAATGAGATTAGCACGTTCGATCAAACAATCTTATTAGTTTTCTTCTTTTTTTTTATTAGCTTCACGCTGTAGCCTGCACATCGTAGGATGGGAACCCGAGAACCTAGTGTTAAGACCGTCCATTCCCATTAAGGCACTTCCATTCCCCACTTTTCTTCGAAAACCCACTTTACCTCGTTACCAGAACGAGGAAAACGAAAATATGAAATGTTTAATTTCCTACGGCGTTTAGAGTCGCGACCCCTGTGCCCCTACACCACGACCAGCTTCTTCTTTACAACATTAGTATACCTAGATGTGATGCAATTTTTTTTGTAGTTTATTTAGAATATCGATATTATATTAACATAATTATATTTTATTATTATATATTACTAGAGGGCGCGCGCGGCTTCGCCCGCTTATTAGGAGTGAATTCTAAAAGAACCACGAAACACGTGTTCAATAAAATACTTTTAACAGTCTGAATTTAATTTTGTATAAAAATCGGTGGCAATTTAAAGATTTTTCCATATAAACTTTCAACCTCTTATTTGAACCCTTAGGGGGTGAATTCTTAAAAACCATGAAACATGTGTTCAATGAAATATTTTTAAGAGTCTGAATTTCAAATTTTATAAAAATCGGTGCAGATTATTTTTTTTTCCATACAAACTTTCAACCCCTATTTCATCCCTTTAGGGTTCAAATTTTTCAAATTCCCTTCTTAGTGCATGTCCAGAATATGAAAATAAACACCTGCCTAAATTTCACGTTTCTACCATCAGCGGTTACGGCTCTGCGTGCGTCTTACCTCAGTCAGTCAGCACAAGTCCTTTTATATATATAGATAGATAGACTAGAGGGCGCGCGCGGCTTCGCCCGCTTATTAGGAGTGTATTCTAAAAAAACCACGAAACACGTGTTCAATAAAATATTTTTAACAGTCTGAATATAAATTTTTATAAAAATCGGTGACAATTTAAAGATTTTTCCATATAAACTTTCAACCCCTTATTTGAACCCTTAGGGGGTGAATTCTTAAAAACCATGAAACACGTGTTCAATGAAACATTTTTAAGAGTCTGAATTTCAAATGTTATAAAAATCGGTACAGATAAAAAAAAAAATCTATACCAACTTTCAACCCCTATTTCATCCCTTTAGGGTTAAAATTTTTCAAATTCCCTTCTTAGTGGATGTCCAGAATATGAAAATAAACATCTGCCCAAATTTCACGTTTCTACCATCAGCGGTTACGGCTCTGCGTGCGTCTTACCTCAGTCAGTCAGCACAAGTCCTTTTATATATATAGACTAGAGGGCGCGCGCGGCTTCGCCCGCTTATTAGGAGTGAATTCTAAAAAAACCACGTTCAATAAAATATTTTTAACAGTCTGAATTTAATTTTTTATAAAAATCGGTGGCAATTTAAAGATTTTTCCATATAAACTTTCAACCCCTTATTTGAACCCTTAGGGGGTGAATTCTTAAAAACCATGAAACACGTGTTCAACGAAATATTTTTAAGAGTCTGAATTTCAAATTTTATAAAAATCGGTGCAGATAAAAAAAAAAATCCATACAAACTTTCAACCCCTATTTCATCCCTTTAGAGTTAAAATTTTTCAAAATCCCTTCTTAGTGGATGTCCAGAATATGAAAATAAACATCTGCCCAAGTTTCACGTTTCTACCATCAGCGGTTACGGCTCTGCGTGCGTCTTACCTCAGTCAGTCAGCACAAGTCCTTTTATATATATAGATATTACTTGTATAATTATGTATTTATAGAATATTAATGTATATATATGTAGGTATATTTTACTTCTGCACACCTACAGACTTATACTCACAGATGACAAGGTTGGCTGGTAGAGCATGCTATTTAGCGTTAAGCCCGCCTTTTGTACATTTATGTTTTTTGTAATTTGTGCAATGAAGTATATATAAATAAATAAATAATTTTTCTTATCACAATCGAACTGCCGACCACCTCCCCAGTAACCTCAACTGATTACCACTACTAATTCTAACATAACGTCAGTCTCATGTAATAGTAATAATAATTAAGTGTAGTATATAACGAGGCCGGTAAGCCGGTTAATGTGCTTATGTCAAATGGTTTAACTTAATCCTTTGATCGCGCCGCCATATAACACCAACGCGGTTAATCAAGTAACTAAGCGAATTTCATTTGGATATAGTTATGTTGGTGTAGTGGTGTAGTGGCAGTGATAAGAAGTGCAGTGGTTGCTGGTTCGATGCTCGTTCGGGGGTGAGAAATAATATAATTTCTAATAGAAAAGCTGAACCCATAATCAGAACCTAATCAAACTACCCTTGAGGTATATATTTTCCAATAAAAAAAGAATCATTGAAATCGATTGGCGTGATATTGAGGTTCGTTCGTTCCTTCATTTTTCAAGTACTTATTTAAGATTTTTATGTAATTTTACATACGTTATACTATAAGAAATGGACCACTTTAATATTGGACCACACGGGAAGCACCAGCTTTCAAATAAAAAACATGATCAAAATTTTTGTTGTTGATAAGGTTGATCTAGTCAAAAGTTCTGAGGTAACAAACATAAAACAATACATAACATAATACAGATTAATTGATAACCTCCTCCTCCTTTTATAGAAATCGGTTAAAAAATTGCGTCATATGGGAAACCTAGTGCTAAGACATTCGGTTCGTCACCCACCGGCCAAATTTCAAAACACATTTTGAGTGACGCAGCTCAACGCATTTTGTCTTATTGCCGAATCGAGGAGTTGTTGCGAGTGGAAATCGAACCCACAACTGTCGCGGGTCAGACGCTGTGCCGTTGTGACAGAATCGGTGGAAGGATTATATATTATTTTAATTTCAACGTCGGGCCAGCAATGAAAAATGATACGTCTTTACACAAAGTTTTTTCTATCGACTAAAAATTGTGTTAGCTATATAGTTATTAAGTATATTACAATAATTTACATATATTACAATTACAACTTATTTTTTGTTGTTGTTGGTACTGGTTTTCAAAAGGCCTGTTCAATTTTTTAAACGTTTCTTAATATTTGACTTATAATTTTTTAGCATTTATTGTGATTAAAAATCTTAACAGTCGTTTATTAATCAGTCTATTTTAAGCAAATAGTTCTATATTTTTAAAAAAATTATAGTACAGTGACTCAGCTATAAATGCGATGGTTGCAGGTTCAATCCCCACTCGAGGAAATAAAATTATTTTCTCCGAGGTTTCTCAATTCTGGTTAACTAACTGGTTTAAATAACTGTTTTCTCTATACAGAAAAAGGTTAATACTAAAACTAAATGAGAAACAAAGCTTACAAAAAAGTATGTAACATACAGACAGAGCGAATTTTAAAATAATTTTACAACCATTTATAGCTAGAGATACCTGCAGTTATTTTAAGCGCATTCACCTGTGACCTTTTCATATGTCTTTCATAGCTTAAAATAGTTATTAAAGTTATAGAATTAGTTTAATAATAGAGACCAGTTGTGGTGCAGGAGTAAAATAGTGGGACCGTAAACGCTACAGGTTGTGGGTTCGATTTCCACTTGCAGAAATTATGTTATTATTTTTTCGCTTTGGTAACAAGGCACAGCGCGGCGTTATGTTTCGTCACGTAACACAATGCCTCCAGAATTCGACGGAAAGTGGGGAACAGAATTGTCTTAATTGGAACGGAGTTTTTTGAACTAGGTTACCACGTTCTCTCTGCCTACCTTGCTATGTGCGGGATACATCATGGAGCCAAAAAAAAATTGAAGGAAATGCGGCGTTGAGTTCCGTTACTGAATGTGGAGAACGAGTGTCTCAACACAGAGTTTTTCAGCTAAACCAAATATATGATGAAAAGTGTAAAATGAGAAAAAAATTGTACGTAAAATCTATGAAACCGATCAAAAAAAAAATTTAGATATTGCGTTTAGAATTTAAAAAACTGTTTAAGAAAATATATTTAAAAAATCACATAGTGGGATTTGTATCCGCGCCTCTTGGAATCCCACCTAGCACTTTAACTATTACAATTTATTTAAGAGAACAGTTGGCTTAATGGTCAGAGCGCTTGGACAGTGAACAAGAGGTACGGGTTCAAATCTCACAACGTTCAAATTTTTGTAAGTTTCCTATAAAAATATTTAACAGATCAAATAAAAAAAAAAAAAATCAGCTTCAGCACTGTATCCCTCGCACAGCAGGGTAGGCAGAGGAAACTTAGTGTTATGACACTCCGTTCCCCACTTACTGCAGGCATTGCGTGTTGAGTGGCAGGACTCGACGCCGCGCTTTGCTTTGACACCAGAGCGAAGAAATAGAAATATAAATTTAAGTAAATATTTCATCTCCGAGTGGGGATTCAACCCACAACCAGTCGGTTTTACAGTCACACTTTGTGCCCTTGCGCCACGACTGGCCTCAACAGCAGACCTAACAGGCCTCAACTGGCTTTAACAGATATATTCACCAATTATTATTTTATTCGAATGATATTAAAGCGAGAATATTTTTGCAGTGCAGCAAAAACATAATGGTAACTAACAATGAGGATTTAAATGTCTTTAATAATCGATCAAGTGTTCTCTGTCTCACTCTAATACCACCGATTAGCGGGTGTGTGAAAGGGACGGATCACTTCAATTTTGTGCTAGGGTTGTTCAATGATCATTATTGAAGTTAACTAATTTGTATCATAATATATTTATTTGGATAAAATTTATTTATTTTTTTGGTTGTTTTATAAAAACTGTTTTTAAAGCTTCACGCTGTATTTTTCAGGGTAGGTGTAGAGCAGTTAGTGTTAAGACACTCTTCCTTAGTTTTCGCGTATTTTTTGAGATATTCTGTGTAAAGCTTATAATATTTACAATTTCTTTTAGTCTTTTGTGTTTTTTATAATTTATTTGGACATGGTAATTATTGAATTATATTATTTTTCTTATAATCTTTTAAATTTTATTTAATATTTTTAATCTGTTGTAATATTGTCATTGTCCGTCAAATGAAAGCTGAAACCGAAATAGCTTTTCAATGAATTTTAAATTAATTGGTTTTAAATTTCAAATATTGTGGTGTACAAATGCGCTTTACAATTTTCATTTGTATTATATTAAAGGTTTAGTATTATGTAAATATGATATTTTCGTAGAATTATATTTATTTGTTTGTAAATTATATACAGAATGAATTGGCTAATTTTAAATATTTGGTATTTGTGAAGTTTACACTCCGTTCCCATTAAAAAACTACCAATTTTTGCTGAATTTTTGGAGCCATTGCATGTTAAGGGGCGAAACTCAACATCACGCTTTGCCTCCTTACCAGAGCAAGTAAATATGAAATATTTTGTTTTCATAATCGAAAGACGAACCTGTAATCTTGCTATGCTTGTAACCCTACGTCAGAACTGACCTCAGAAAAGTAAATAAGAGAATATTTTATAGATATTTATGTATTTGCTTGTACTCTTTGTACCTAGCCTAGCCTTATAATGTAAGGTACCATCATTTTGTATAACTTAAACGTTTATACAACTTAAGGATGCTTGGAAGATCTCTTCCAGGTAGTACCATAAAAGTACAAGTAGTACTTTAAATGATAAGGCCGCCATATATGTATATTGTAAAATTTGTTTATATTTACTTGGCAATTTTTTTTCAGCTTCACGCTGTATCCCGCACATAGGGTAGGCAGAGGGAACCTAGTGTTAAGACATTCCGTTCCCCACTTTCCGCCAATTTTTGGAGGCATTGCCTATTGAGTGGCGGAACTCATGTTGTATTATATCGAGTAAGAAAGAGAAATACATTTAAAAAAAAAACAACAAAAAAAAACCCTAATTTTTATAACAGCAACCCTAGCGCTAACTCCTGGTTGACGGGAGAAGTCGGACAATCTTCAATGAATAATTGTTAGATTAACGAGCCTTAGTCATCGGCTGCGATCCGAGCGGAGATAAGCTTAGTGGGGGATAGTTCCTGTCGATAGTTTCTTACCTTACCTTTGATTTTTCTTAATCTTTCTTTTTATCTTTTTTTTAATGTCTTTCTTAATTTTTACCGGAATAGTTTAGTGAGAGACTTATTTATGTCGCTTCACGCTGTATTTCTCTTATAGCAGAAAACAACACTCTGTTCATCAACATTTGAAACTTTGTGTTTCAAAAGTAGAGTAAATAAAAGATAAAATGATACTATTTTATATAATTAATTTCAAATTTAAATAAATTTTAAATTAACGCAATATATAACGTTTTAATTTATTTGGCTGAACGCTATCTCGGAACAACTTAATTAAAATCTAGAACTCATTTTGTATTAGATATTCCATTTCGCTCTTAGAATGTGAAGTGCACAATATTTCAATACAAAACTCAGTTATATCCGTTTAAGCAAACAGACGAAGCCACACTTAAAAACTAGTATGTAATACACATTTCATAATAATAATTTACGTCGATATCGATAAACACCTCAAGTTATACAAGCAATCCCTCGTTAATACTGTATGCGGACACATGCTGACTTACGATTGCTCCTCTAAAATACGTGTTCATTTCCATCCTCGAACAGAAAGAGAGAGAGAGAGAGAAAGAGAGAGAAAGAGAGAGAGAGCTGCTTAATAGCTCTATTATAACTGAGACCTACCTGTCAAAGGTTACAAATTAAATGCAAACTCACATCGCAAACTCGTTTTGTTAGGCTAGTGTATTGGTTATTTATTATTATATTTTTTTTTCAGCTTTACGCTGTATCCCGCACACAGCAGAGTAGGTAGATGGAACTTAGTGTTAAAACACTCCGTTGCCCACTTTCCGCCAATTTCTGGAGGCATTGCGTGTTGAGTTGAACTCAACGCCGCGCTTTTCCCTGACACCAGAGCATAGAAATGAAAAAATAATTGTAAATAAATATTTTCTCTCCTCGAGTGGGGATCGAATCCACAACCAGTTGATTTACAGGCACACTTTGTGCCTCTGCGCCACGACTGACCTCTTGTTATTTATTATACCTAATGATTATATATATGTAAAACTTTTAAAGGAGGCAGTAGGCAGAGTGATTAAGAGAGAGATATCCTATTGTTCTAGGTGTGGGCAAATAACTTAGTGAACTGTCTCTATATATACGTGGGAATTGACCCTACTTTTAAGTTAAATCACTATACTCGTATAACTAAACTGAGAAATGGGTAAAACAAAATTATTTTGTGCAACTACCATAAATAATTAATTAACAGAAAGACGAATCACCTTGTTCAATAAAAAAAATAACAAAAAGTAGAGAATAAAATTATAAATCACAAAATTAACTATTATTACAAAAAGAGTCATTGCATGTTGAGTGGTGGTACTTAAAGCCACATTTACAACTACGAGACGAAACAACGAGAGCGGAGAAATGTAAATAATAAAAAATATAATTATACACCTGACTGGAGATTGAACTTAGAATCGTCGCGATTACTGTCAGGTATCGTTTTACAGCGCCTTGATGGTCTTATAATTAATAATTTAATTAATGACATACATATAGCTCCTACATATATGTAAGTCAAAAAATTAAATCAGCTTCACGCTGTATCCCGCACACAGCAGGGAAGGCAGAGGGAATCTAGTGTGACACTCTGTTCCCCACTTTCCGTCGAATTCTGAAGCATTGCGTGCTGATTAGTGGAACTCAATCCGCGCTTTGAGCGAAGAAATAAAAAAAATAAATAAAGAAATATTTAATTTCCTCGAATGGGGATCGAATCCACAACCAGTCGCGTTTACAGTCACACTATGTGCCTCTGCGCCACGACTGGCCTCCAATAACATACATATATGTGTGTGTGTGTACTTATAAAGTAGCGAGCTTCTCAACAAAATATTTCGTGACGGTAAGCTTAATTTGCACAGTATTATAGTAGGAGGGTTAAGTTGTGTCCTAAAATCACAGTGTTTGCATAAAGAGGTTAATGTATTATGAAATGCCGTGCTCGGCTGTGAGGCTGAGTTCCGTTTTTGTAGCGTTCGCGACGTCGTTGTTTACCAAAAGCCTTGTTTTCTACGTACATATGTGAATTATGAAGTGGAATTAAAATGGCTGGATGTCTACTTATTTAGAAATCGTTTAAAAATTTGAAAGTAGCGTGACTCGAACCCGCGCCTCCTGGAAACCGACCAGGCGCTCTGACCACTAAGCCATACGTTTTATATGATTTCTAAATAAGTATTTTTCTTTCCTAAAAAAATGTTAAAAATGGCTGGATGTGATTTTGTTAACAAATTATCGTTTTAAAATTGATGTCTTCAAAAATGTTAAGTGACTTTTATGGATAAAATTATTACTTTTTCTAAGAGATTATGATTTTGTTTTGTAGGTTATATTTATTAAAATTAATCTTAAAGATGTTGGTTGATTTTTATATATATTCTTGTTATAAAGGAGGATATTTTTTTTAATACATACATTGACTTGTTAGCTCTAACATATTTGATAAAGATCATGTTAATTACTTACGTTTTCAAAGAATAAAATAAGCAGTTTCATGCTTCTCCGCCCATAGCAGTTTAGGCAGATCTAGTGTTGAGACACTCCGCCCACCTTTCAAGATATTACATATTGAGTGGCCGAACTCAACGTTCTACTTAGTTTACCAGAACAGGGAATTGAAAATAATTAAGATAATTATATTTATTTCAACGAGTGGGTGTCGTACCCACAAACACAGTCACACGTTGTGCCATGGAACCTGAATGATCTAAATAATAAGAAATGGAAACGTATCTTTATAATCTAAATTATAAAAAATCTAAATCTATTAAAATATTTTAAACAGTCTACTTTTTTAATCTTAAAATACTCTTTTAATTGTGTTAAAGTTCTAACTATGTTTATATAAAATGCTCAGGAATGGAAACATGTTATTTTTGTTAGGATTTTGATTATAGAGTTTGAACTTCAAATATCCAGTAGGCTAGTCGTGGCGCAGGGGCGCAGTGTGACTGCAGACAGGGACAGGGTAGGCAGAGGGAACTTAGTATTAAGACACTGTCCCCCACTTTCCGCCGAATTCTGGAGGCATTGCGTCAACATGCAACGATTTTTTTTACTTTAAATATTGAATTTAAGGTCATCGCATAAATGCCACCTTATTAATGTTACATCGGTGAAACATCAAAAGAAATTTAAATGATTTATTATGCAATAAGAATAGCAATTCGTTTTTACTTGTATATAGTAGGGTAAGCAAGGGAACCTAGTGTAATGATACTTCGTACTGTTATATACAGGGTTTGAACCCTTACATGCAGCATTGCATTAGTTTAACGCTATGTATACATTATATCATTAATATAAAAGTACTCTTTGGGAGACGCGCGGCTAGTCTACCCGGAACTCTCATTACAGCCACACATTCTCCTATCTCCGCTGTATCTCCGCTGTATCATTGTGACTCGATCCTATTTTGTACTAAGTCTTATTTTAAATTGTGTTTTAATTATTGTGTTTTAATTTCTACCAAATAAATATAGTGAAAAATAATAAAATCTTT
>JAATLQ010038308.1:109220-131364 GCA_013421005.1 Heliconius erato x Heliconius himera
TACGCCACTTGACTACCCAAATTTCTAGATATTATTTGTGGAAATTGTGGAATTCAATCGAAAATTACGTGGAAAACAGAAAACGGAGTGTCTTAACCTTAAGTTCTCTCTGCATAGTCTAAAATATCACTAATAATCCAAAATAAAGAAGAGAAGCCATTACTATCCAATTAAAATACGGCAAAACTGGTAAAGAACACAACCCTAATACACTAGTGTAATAGGGCTGTGATTGACCTTAACATTAATGATTCATCATTACTATCAAACATCGATAAGCCGTCGATTTGACAATTTCCCATCCCTACCGTGACACAATTAGCGCGGGTTTGACATGTCGCATGACCATTGTGTCATTGTATCGTTGCTCCCCCGCGCTGAACCCGCTACCCCCGCACTGAAACCGCTACCCCCGCCCCACCGCGCCGCGCCTCTCCGAGCCCGGCTAATGCGCAATCAATAATAATTATCTTTGTGTTTGCACCCAAGTAGATTGCATTGTGCTGTAATGTAAAGGTGTGGGTAGGGTGGCTAGGATTTTGGAGGATTTTATAATTTTTTTTTTTCACGGCATCCGGTGTATACCTTTCTATCTATGGCAGGGTAAACTGCAGCAGAGAAAAGTTAGTGTTAAGTAACCTTGTTAATCACGCACCGCCCAGTTTCGAATAGTGTCCCTCCGTTTCTCATTTTCCGTATATTTTCGAGACATTACGCGTTAAGTGATGATATATCATGTCGCGTTTTGTCTTGTTGTCAAAGTAGAAAGTAAAAATATATAAAGCTTACAGTCGAACATCGCAACAGCGCCGCTGCGGTGCGATAGCCTCTTTGTAAGTTTAATTGCTAAATATGATATATTTGCAAATTTTTAAAATAATATGGACAATTGTGGATAGGACTCTTATTTAAATTTTAGGTCAAGTGGTTCAAGGGCACAAACGTGCGATTCCCAGCCCAGATGAAATATGTAATATTACGCTCCGTAACATTCGCTCTGCTATTGAATTCCATCACTCAACACGCAATGCCTCCTGAATTTGGCGGAAGGTGGTAAACCGAAGTGTCTTAATGGTAATGGAGCTCTATTTACTCTGCTATGTACGGGAAACAGCGTGAAGCTAAAAAAAGAAATAAGTTAGGTTCCGTAATACGCTAATGGGTTTTCACGTTAGGAAAGCCATGATTTATTTTAAGCTTCATTTTGACCGAAAAGATAAAGAAACGTAAAGATTTATCGTAAGCAAATATAATTATTTTATTAATACAATAAAAAAATGCGTGCAATTAAGTGATTTTTGCCGGCGTCTTAGCAAAACTACCTTCCAGTTCTGTTGTTCTTTAATGTTCGTAAACAATTTAAAAGTGCTGGCAAAATTCTATATGAATAAAGAATATTTTGAATTTGACTTTGAATCTGAAAAGAGAGGATCAGTGATGCTGTTATTGAAATATCGTATAAAATTTATCTATGAAACTAAAAACAAAAATTTTGGAAACTATTCCGGATATGATTTCGGAATAGTTTTCAAATCCAGTTCCTAATTCTATGAAACTTATAGAATTAGTTTTATTATTTAAACCTTACATCTGCTTGTAGTGTAAGTTAGTTTTAATGGAAGAAGATATACATACATAAGTATTGATTGATAATTAAATCTATAGTTTTAAATTAAAATATTTGAAAAAATACTTATATTATACCTAAAGGGTTCGTTTGGTTGAATGCGCTAATCTCCGAAACAACAGCTTTGATTTGAAGGATAAATGTTATATTACATTGCCTTACGAACAATATTATCAAAATAATGGTTGTTAATAAGATCTACATTATTATACAATATTTTATCCATAATAAAATACCACCAATTAATAATATATTTAACCGATGTTTAAATTATTAATAAAACCAAAAAATGTATAATCAGAACTGTCCACGAGTTTGCCACCGCATGGCAACCGTAACGGATAGCCGCAGGTCAAATGTCACATGTCCAGGGATTAATTCGCGAGGTAATTATACGGAAGTGCGCTAGTGACGTGCGGCCCGCTGTTAGTGATGTATCTATAGAGATTGTGTTTGTGCTCTATGTGTTTTAAATGTTTTTTTGTTCTTTTGAATGTACTGAAGGGTTGAAGGTTATTAAGTAATAATAAATTTCAAAATATCATATTAAGGTCATCTTGCTGCTGTATAATGTCTGTTAACGCGAAGGCTGTGGGTTCGATTATCTCTAGAGGGAATAAATAATTTTTATTTACTCGCTCTGATAACAGGACAAACGCGGCTATGAGATCTATTTTAAAAATTGGGAAACGGATGCAGCGGAAAGCTACTAAAATACACTTATTTTATATTAAAATATTAGACTCTAATCCTATTTATGTAAGCAATATTTTGAATATTAATTGGAAACATTCAACGTATAAAAATTTTGATCGTCATAGCGCACTAATATACAGTATAATAAAAAATTTAAAGAACGTTATATTTGTACACTATAAATAAACGATATTTCACATAAATTTCTTACAAGTGCAAGTTAACCTATAATTTTATAAGAGCAACTATTGAGTTTCTTGGCAGTTCTACTCAGCAGAACTACCCTCCGAGCCGATGGTAGCTTCCAGTAGGAAAGATATTGACTGTTTTATATAAAATTAAAATAAATCAGCTTCACGCTATATCCCGCACACAGCAGTAGGCAGAGTGAACCTAGTGTCAAGACACTCCGTTTCCCATTTTCTGTCGAATTCTGGAGGTATTGCGTGTTGAGTGGCAGAACTCAACGCCGCGCTTAACCTCGACACCAGAGCGTAGAAATGTAAATATAAATTTAAGTAAATATTTCATCTCCTCGAGTGGGGATCGAACCCACAACCAGTCGGTTTTGCAGTCACACCTCGTGCCGCTGCGCCACGTCTGGCCTCATTTCGATTGTGACCAACAGTACTTACAATGGCCAAATTGATTAAATAACTTTTGATTTAGATTTGAGTGGGATTCGAACCCGTAATTACACTTCGTTGTTTTTAATATAATTGTAACTTATTATCTAATTAAACGTATCCATGTCTCATCTCTCACGCTGAGATCGATTATTTGGTAATTAGCTATTTGTTAACTGATATACCTATTTAGTACCGCAAACGGCGCCCACACTCTCGGGATATCAGTGTCATGTATTTCCTATATATGTAATAGTTATAGGAAGCGAGAGTGTGAACAATATTTTTTTATTAAATTCAATTGATAATTCTATTAATAAAAATTCTAATTTAGTATTTTTTTGCTTTATATGTATTAATAGAGAAAACAGGTTAAACACAAACATGTACAGATATTAAATTATCTTATAATAATTATATTTATAGAATAGAGCCGAGAATGATTCTATCATAGATAGTGGGCAAAAGTTCAAATCTAATATTAAGTTTATAAATATTTTTAATGTCACATATTCAAATATCCCATTATCAATTTCCAGGTGAAAATATGGTTCCAGAACAGAAGAACGAAGTGGAAGAAGAAAGACAACGTGTCAAATGCAGAAGTCGCCGAAATAAAGCAACAAAACAAGCCAAACATCGAAGAGAAGACCGACGAGCCCAAAGACCCATTGGCCCTGGACATGTCTAAGAAGACCTGCAACAAAATACTTAGTGAAAAGCTCAAATCCACAAAAGTCATCACCCAAAATCTGCCAAAACCAAGAAAAGTTGACAAAATAGTTGAAATGTGCGACGCGAACGACATCGAGAGCAGAATATCCATAACTAAAATAACAAATAAACTCTCCAGTACAGATTTATCTGAAACGGTGTCAGTGAAAAGTTTTAGCCCAGAGGAGGTGAAAGAGAAATACGATACCTTAAGTAGAGACGTTGTGGAAATGTAAATCTATTGTAGTTTAGGGTTGTGGTCTGCGACGATCTCTGATAAGCTATTTTTATATGGACGTGTGTCGAAATTTGTGGATGTTCTTGAAGATTTTTGAACTATATGTGTTGATTTAGTTTTAGCAGATTATTTAGTTATGAAACTCTCTCGTTTTGCAACGTTTGAATCTTTGAGTTCTATATTAGTGCAATATGTTTGTTTCGCGGTTGAATGAGAATTTAAAGCGTATACGAGTAGATAGGTAATCAAATTTTGTATCAAAATGGCAAAGATCGCATCAGATCACAGTGAAAACGATTTTGTATCGTTTTATCGTCAGAGATTGCTTCTGTCCCAATATATGTGTATAATAAATATTTATTATGAATATCGCTTATCCGAATAATAAAAGTATATTTTTTGTCATAAATATATATATTTAAAACAAAATAAAAGTATCCAGATATGTTTGCTTTAGCTTAGACAGAGTACAATTTAGATACATACCCAAAGCAAAATTAAAGTGACTGCAATATTTTTTTTTAATATATTTATTTTATTATATTGGTATATATTCGTGTGTTTTTATTAATGTGTATAGTTTTATGGTATGTGTATTTTGTGTTCTAATTGTCTTTAGAGCAACAAGGCCTCGCAAAATGTCGAAACTATTCACTACTAACACTTCAAAAATTTTTCCTTGAAACTTACAAAAATATAATTGTAATTATAATTGCTTCTTTCATAGATGTAAAACGTTACTTTTAATTAAAACAAATGAACAAGATTTCTGTACATATAGCTTTAGATATATATCTAACATTTAAAATCAGATTTTCTTTCAGATTTCTAATAAATATGTTATGAAAAATCAAAATAAATAACAAAATAGTCCTTAAAACTTCCATAGTAATGCTCTGCTTTACATACATATAAATGTAAATAAATTTAATACAGCTTAATAACGCTACCTCCATATGCTTCTTATATTTAATTTTCAGTATTAAAATAAATTGAAATGGTTGTTTTTTGTCAACAGAATAATGTTTATGATAAAATAACAGTATTATTCTGATATACTTCTTTCTTATATCACTGAAACATACAATATATTGTAAAGTCTTATAGTAGTCTTTTATCACTTATTTCATCCGAAATGGCGTGATTAAACGCCTTAGGATTTCAAAACAAACAGATTTATACATACATATAATGTACTATTCATAAAATACTACTGTGTTCTTATATATATATGTAAAATAAAAAAGGCAAATTCAAATATATAATCGTATTGCTTTTCTAATTTTCCTTAGGTTTTCAGGATTTTTTAAGAGATTTAAGTAAAATGGTTTATTATTAATAAATTATGACACGGTAATTATATTAAATTATTTCGTAATGGTAACTCTATTAAATCCTTATAGAGGCCAGTCTTGGCGCAGGGGCACAAAGTGTTGTGTGTTCGATCCCTACTTGAGGAAATAAAAAAAATATTTAAATTTATATTTCCATTTCTTCGCTCTGGTGTCGAGGCAAAGCGCAGCGTTGAGTTTCGTCACTCAGCACACAATGCCTCCAGAATTCGGCGGAAAGTGTGGAACGGAGTGTCTTAACACTAGGTTCACCGGCTGTGCGGAATACAGCATGAAGCTGGTTTTATTTATTCTAAAACCATTTTACTTGAATTTACTATTATGAAGATTTTAATTTGTTTTGGAAATTAAATATATGATGTATTTATCATTTAAAAAATCTGCTACCTACTGTTGTTTACTTTGTTTATACAGCAATGCTCATTTTCTAAATGATAAGATCATACTATTATATAACAGATTATAGAATATTTTGGATTGTTGCTATATATTATATTATTATATTTATAAAAAACGAAAGTATTACTGCTCAAGTGTCCAAGCTCTGTAACTGTTGACCTAAGTTTCTTATTTCTTAATAAACCCATAGAAAAAAAAGAGCCGGTCCTAATCCACTAAAATGTCAACATAGAATCTCAATATATGTATGTAAAAAATAAAAAAAAAAACGATTTTTTATGTAATTTTTTTAATGTATTTTTGTATGCTTTATGTGCAATATCGCTAATATAAGTACATTTCGTTTTCGTTGTTTATGTATTTACAGTCAAATAGAAGAGCATGTTGCCTCAAAATTACATATCATTTTATTAATAATATCTATATGTAATAAATAATATTTAATGAAATGGCAGATTTTTCCAATTATTCTTTTAATTATTAAAGTTACGCTGCACTTTCACAATAAAAAGAATTGAACAAAAAACGTATTTTAAATATTAACGTTGAATTTGTCGCATAGAATATATTATATTTTAAATATAAATTTATATTTAAAAAAAACTAAAAATCTGCCATTTAATATAAACATTAAACCCGAACAAGTAACGTTTCAAAGCTTCTTACTAACTCAGTTTGTTATTATATGATTTGCTACCTACTGACTAAGTGGAATTGTATATTATTTATTGAGAGTGTAGGGGTTCGATACGTACCTACTGTACCTACGTATCCTAGTGTTAGAGCAAATGAGAAATACAATAGTTTTTCATATTTTTGAGACTTTTATTTTTTTATTTTTAGCTTCACGTTTTGTCTTACATAGGGTAGGCAGAGAGAACCTACTGTTAAGGCAATCCGTGGTCTGCTTTCTACACAAATCTCGGATACTCTATATTGGCAAAAGCGAACGCTATAATTAGGCTAATAGTGCGGGGAAACGGAAAAAATCATATCAGTTATCAGAATGGGGATAGAACCCACGACCATCTGTATGGTAGTCAGATGTTATTTCACTCCGCTATGACGGCCTTGTACGTGAAGAAAAAGATTAAACAAATGAGTTCCAGTCCGCTCGACGGCCGCAAGCCGTCGCCTACGGTACTCGAAGGTCCCATAGGGGACGCCCTGCCGCCGTTGACTTCTTCACAGGCAGCCACATATGCTTGTTTATTTCCAGGGACAGAGTAATCTCTTCCCTATCCACCCGGTGTCGCTGTAAAAACCAATAGAACTAACACCTCAAGTTCGAAAAAAAACGAAAGAGCTTGTGGATAATGAGAGACACCGAGTAAAATGTCACTAGAAAGTTTTAAAGTAAACATAAATCCTTAAAAGTTTTATCAGATACATATTCGACCATTTTTGATATTTTTTTTGTAACATTTGCTATTGGGTAATCAATTTTTAACAACAGCCAAGAGGTAAAGTAATTTTAACATATTTATAAGAGCGCCATCTATGATTTTTGCCTTGAACGTGGTTAATAGTTTCACTAACTAAAACGAACGAGTGGCAACGCCATCTACTGATAGATAAATGTATCACTAACAAACATACCGATTGAACACGTAGTACGTATAACAAATAATAGATGACTCTGTATGATCATTTATTTGGGACTTGAGAGAAAATACGTCCAGAAAATGTGATCAAAATTTGTAAGATTTTAAATTAAAACCAAAATAATTTAATTATACACAATTAAATATACAACATTTTCAATTCCTTAGAATTGAAAATGTTGTAATTTAATTGTGTTTTATTATATCGGAATGCTCAATATTTATTGTTGGTCGAAGATTTCTATTCAATTCGATTTGAATTTGCTACTCCAAAAATTCTAAGTAACTGTAAAAACAATGTTCATTAGGCTAATTTAATACTTTTTTTTCACGCCGTATCCCGCAGCAGGGTAAGCAGATGGAACGTAGGTTACATTTACAACTTTAGTTACTTACAAAGTTTAAGACACTGCGTTCCCCACGCAGTGTCTTAAACTTTCTGCTGGTTTATTCATCGGCGGACTTTGCCTCAACAGCGGAACGAAGAAATGACAGTATTAAATATGTCATTTTCTGGAGTGGGAATCGAACGTACAACCTGTCGCGTTAGCCACTCGCTTTTACACGTGCGCCACGACCGGCCTCTAATTCATTAAACGATGTGTGAAATTGAGATGATTTTGAATTTGTGAAAAATTATGACAAAAGTTTATTTAAATGAAGAATATTTTATTTCTAATTTTTATTACGAAGTTTCTCTTTCCTTAAGATTAATCTAGAATCATCAAGTATAAGCACAATTGGGTAGTTAGAGTGAA
Source organism: Heliconius erato x Heliconius himera (assembly GCA_013421005.1). Lineage (NCBI taxonomy): Eukaryota > Metazoa > Arthropoda > Insecta > Lepidoptera > Nymphalidae > Heliconius > Heliconius erato x Heliconius himera. The sequence goes on from JAATLQ010038308.1 coordinate 117,235, forward strand.
CCATTGCTTTTCTATACAAGCGTATTTTTCAACTTAACCTTGTTCTCGGCATATGCTATATAACAGTGAAAGCAGTGAGGACGTAGTGTCATGGCACTCTTTATTTCCCATTAGTTTATGGAACGGAATTCAATGTCTCACATTTTGTCTAATAAAGAAAATAGAATGGTAGTAGTAATTCATTCGTATGAGTGTGGATTGAACACACAATCGTCGCATTGCCAAGTACAGTCAGACATTGTGCTACTTCGCCACGATGGGCTTTTGTTATACAGTATGAGTATATTAATAAATATTATCATTCATATTTAACATATAAAATTTAGTTTTTTTGGTGCCTGTGCTAGTTTCCAGAAAGCCTCTCTTGGTGTTCCCCTGCATTTTTCAACCCCCCAATTTTCAACTTTCTTAGTCTAGTAGTACTGGCTATGTCTTGTCTGTCAGTCAATCAGTTACGCAATATATAGATTTTTTTCATATATCTGACACCAAATATCTTGTTTATAACGGAGTATCTATACACGATAAATCTATGAAACAAACAGATCTTTTTCTCTAGAAATATATTTCTAATATAAATCTAAGATATAAATAAAGCCAAATTTAAACAAAACGACGTATAATAATATAAATTAATATCAATTTTCAGCCATCACTCGTGCAATTTGGGCAAATCTCAACAGATGAGTAAGCCGGGATCGGCGTTATTCGCGGATTATGTTTGTTATTCGTTATTTAGTGCGAGCGGGACGGAGGTAGGCGGGCGGGCGCGTGCGAGAGGGACGGCCGTGAGTGACGTGTCGATTTGTCCCGCGCTAAACAAACACCTTGGCGGAGTTGCGCACATTTGCAACTTTTTTGTGTTTTCTTTTTTTTTTTATTAAAATAATTTTAGATTCGTATTCTAAACCTATATTCTTGTTATATCGGTATCCGTATTCAAATCTACAATGTTATATGTGTAAAAGGCAGGGGGGCTTTTAATATAGGAAATGTATAAATATAAAAATATAAGAAATATGAATAAAACAGAACTAGAGGCCAGTCGTGACGCAACGGCAGAAAGTGTGACTGTAAAACCGACTGGTTGTGGGTTCGATCTCCACTCGGGAAGATGCAATATTTACTTAATGTATATTTCCATTTCTTCGCTCTGGTGTCGAGGTTAAGCGCGGCGTTGTTCTGCCACTCAACACGCAATGCCTCCAGAATTCGACAGAATGTGGGGAACGGAGTGCCTTAACACTAGGTTCCTTCTGCCTACTGTGTGCGGGATACAACGTGAAGCTGATTAATTTATTTATTCAAAACAGAACATTCTATTCTTGTATTATTAATACAAATATAGAAATACCAATACAGACAGAACAATAAGGGGGTAATTGTGTATAAACAAAAGAAATATCTTAACACTTTTTCCTTCATAATAGGTTAGGCAATGGGAATTGTGAATGGGAATCGATGTATGAGCCTGGCCTCGATTAACATACTAATAGTAACCTTTGAAGAGTTCCACTATTGAAGTCCGGACTTCATCATGAGACGCTCCATCTCGATGACAACATAAAATTATACACCTAAACTACCTATAACTACCAAACATGATGATATATTTATTACAGGTATGTTTAATTTGATTGTTTAGATTTTATTCCACAAAACTTACAAATCGAATTCACAAAAGCGCAAAAACCGTAATATTTTAAAATAAAATATAAAAATACTGTTAGTAAGTCTCAAGATTTATATAAAGTGTGCACAAGCTCGCTATAGGTAGAGTAGACCCGGAGAGTGATCGCCACGATTACGACAGGATGGGATTAGTCCCAATTTTAAATTGTTGATTACTTTCACCCCTCGAGACACCCTCCCGCCTCCCCCCTCCCACACCGGCTACCCCCCCTAGTCGATGGTTCTAGATCTTAAATACATTAAATCTGGATCTAGATTTGAATGTTTTATGCTATTTGCACCGTTTTTGTTCTTAAGAATGTGATCGCAGCTTCACGCTATATCTCGCACACAGTAGGCAGAGGGAACCCAGTGTTAAGACACTCCGTTCCCGACTTTCTGCCGAATGTGATTATTTTATGACTATTAAAAAGTATGATTTTTTTGCATCATTGTTTATTTCACTCTCGCGAGGAAATGAAAGTAATTTGAACCGGAGCAGAAATTGAACCTAAATCAAACCAAAACCTGTACTATACCGCTGGGCTAGGCCTCGAAAGTTAGGCGGTGCTTGGAGTGTCTTAACACTAGGTTATCTTTATCCACCCAATAAGGGGAAAAGCGTAAACTCAAAAAAATTATTGAAAATTTTGTCAAAGCACTTCCTGTCGCACGAAAAACACAACAAAATACCGAACACACAAAACAAAATAAAATCTAATCGTCTAATAAAACAGCAAATACCCGTTCATTAGGTGGCCATATAATTTACGAGAGCAATCAACCTCTCAGCCCTCGCCTAAACAAGCACGAGGACAAGGGTCCCACAACGTTCCGCTAAGTGCCTAATTACTGCTTGGGAAGGTTTTTGGTAATGTCCAATTGTGATTTTGAATTTTAATTGTACTGTTTATTCCTGTTTCTTGTTGGGAACCTGTACCCCTTAAGAAGCAGGATAGGCAATATGAACTTAGTATTAAGCCACTATGCCACTAAATACTGCTTAATTTACGATATTTTGCACGTTGACTCAATAACAAGATAGTTATCAGAGCGAGAAAATAAAAATAGTGAGTTCCCCGACTGGGAATAGTATCCGTATACAAGGCGTTTATACGAGATACGCAGACGAGGTGTCGCTAAGCCACGGCGGCTTTTCGAATCTTTATAAAATATAATTTAATTTTTACATCTCAACCAGCTCTATAAAAATATTAAATATTTCATTTTACGAATGGGTCCCCTGCGCCACGACTTGGTTCCTCACTCTGCCAGGGAAGCAAATCGCGGTATTGAGTTGCACCACTCAACACGCAACGACAGCGGGAAGTGGAGAACGGAAGTGTCTAACTTGGAGTGTGGTAAACTTCAACTTTATTAAGTTATACATACGACGAAATTCGCAGGACAACAAGTGATCTCATGAAAAACCATCTTATTAATATAAGGTAACCCATATGAAAGTAACTCATTTCCTTGAGTGGTAATCGAACCCGCAATGATCGCGCATACAGTCAGATGCTGTGCCGCTGTGTCACGACTGCCTCGACTGTACGATTATCAAATCAAATCAAATCAGCTTCACTGTCAGCTGTATCCCGCACATTGCAGGGTAGGCAGAGGGAACCTAGTGATAAGACACTCCATTCCCCACTTTCTGCCGAATTCTGAAGGCATTGCGTGTTGAGTGGCAGAACTCAACGCCGCGCTTGTCCTCGACACCAGAGCGAAGAAATGGACATATAAATTTAAGTAAATATTTCATCTCCTAGAGTGGGGATCGAACCCACAACCAGTCGGTTTTACAGTCACACTTTGTGCCGCTGCGCCACGAATTAATCTTATGTTTAAAATCAGGTAAAAATTACAGTTTCTAATATACCTAGATCACGTACAACAGAATGACTTGTATGAATAACATCGTAAATCTAATAAAAGTACATTACAAAGCAATAAAACCAATTATTCACGGTTCAATCGGCGAGTCAAGGAACACCTTTACGTTTACAGATGTTTCTATATAATATGCGCTCGTATGTACCTATATTGTGTGCTCTCGTTTGTCGCACAATTTGACCCAAAATACATTTAATGTTAAATCGAATCTGCGACCCGACAGATGGTTTTGACAAATTGTACCAAAAAAATGACTATTTAGCGTCAGTTCACGCTTGTTGAATGCGTTATTAGAAGTTTGTTTTGTTAATGTGACGATTTAATATTGATTTTGCGGCTTCGCCCGCTTGAACTGAATGTATTACTTTTGTTTTTTTAAAGAAAATATCCATATATTTGGAAAATGAAATTAATTACTTTGTAACAATTGTGTCGCATCAAATACTTTATATTGTCTTTTATTTACCTCACAGCAGGGTGTGTAGGCAGAAGGGATCTAGTGTTAAGACACTCCGTTCCACACTTTTCGCCGAAATATGAAGACATTGCGTGTTCAGTGGCGAAATTAAAACCCGCGCTTTGCCTCGACACCAGAGCGAAGAAATGATTTTTTATTTAATTATTTATTTTTTACCTTCATAGTAACAGCTTTTTAAATTATACATGCTATGTTTATTTGGAGAACGGAGTGTCTTAACACTAGGTCTCCTCTGCCTAACCTGCTGTGTGCGGGATACATCGTGAAGATGATTTTATGTAAATTATTACTTTTATCTTTACCTTTTATTACTATTGTCTGAAATAGTCTAAAGTTCTATTGTTAAGTTATTATACCCGCTTATATCATACCCGCTTATATCATGTTATTATAGCAAAGACGATGCATGATTGAGATTAAATAGACATTAAGTTAAATTGTGTCTATTCGATAATAAAGTTTCTTTAAACGTAAAATATTACACACTAAACCCATAAAACATACTAACTTGCCTCACGTATTCAAATGAAAATAACTAAATGTTTTGTATGACACATACTGCCCAGGGGAACTCTGACCGCAGGTACGCTGTATGAAAATGATTTGACACAATCTAGTCTTAGAGACTTTCTAGATATATTTTCTAGATATTCAATACAAAAAAAAAATTGTCAAGCTGAACCAGTAGTTCTTGAGATTAGCGCGTTCAACCAAACAAACTCTTTTTTAGCTTCGCGCTGTATCCCGGATATAGCAATGTTCCCCACTTTCTGGAAATTTATCGATTGAGTGCCGTAAATAAACGCCGCGCTTCGTTTCGACACAAATTATTCAGTTTTATAATATTATCTAGTATAGAAGTACAGATATTATCATATACATACTAATATTATAAATGTGAATATAAGTTTGTTTGTTACTCTATTACGCAGAAGCTACTCAACTAATTATCATGAAACTTTCTATACATATCCTTCGAGGTTTTAGAAAGGACATGGGATACTTTATTTTTATAAATTAATAATGAATGTATAACAATAAGTTGAGACAAGTCGTGGCGCAGGGGCACAAAGTGTCGCTGTAAAACCGACTGGTTGTGGGTGCGATCCCCACTCGAGGAGATGAAATATTTACTTAAATTTATATTTCGATTTCTTTGCTCTGGTGTCAGTGTCTGGTGTCTCAACACTCAATGCATCCAGAATTGGGCAGAATGTGGGGAACGGAATGTATTAACGCTAGGTTCCCATTCTGTACGGGAACGGGAACGGAATGTATTAACGCTAGGTTCATTCTGCTGTGAGCGGAATACAGCGTGAAGCTGATTTATTTTTTTAATAAGTTGAAACGAGCGAAGTCGCGTTCTACTATTATATAAAATATTAATTTTATAATTTACCATTTCCAACAAAACGGCTTGGATTCACGCATCACAAATAAAATAAGAGTTGAAGCGTCATATGATAATGTACGGCGGCGCTGATCTGATTACCAACGTAAATTATGGTGGATTATTTCAATAAAAACATATTAAATTAATATATTTGTTTATACTATTGAGTGTTGTAGGGTTTAGATGGTTTTATATGGAGTGTTAGTGTTCGTTGTTTCTGTGAGGATGGTGGAGAGATTATTTTATTTCTTTTTTTGTATAGAGGAGGCCAGTCGTGGCGCAATGACACAAAGTGTGACTGTTAAATCGACTGGTTGTGGGTTCGATCGCCGCTCGAGGAAATTAAATATTTACTTAAATTTATATTTCCGGATTGAACGGAGTGTCTTTAAACTACGTTCGCTCTGCCTACCCTGCTGTGTGCGGGATACAGCGTGAAGCTGATTTTTTTGTATAAAATAAAGCTGAATTAGGAGGTGGTGTTACTGTAAGTGCAAGGGTTGTGGATTCGGTTTTTTCACGGGGATTTCCCTTTTGTAGCTCTAATAACAAGGCGAAGTGTTCGCAATAACTAGAAACCGGGGTTGAAAGCGGATGACGAAGTGTCTTTATCAGGTCAAAAGCCGAAAATAGATTTAGCTACGAATTTATTAATTTTGCTGTACAGAGGTGTAATGTGTGTAGAAAGATAAAACAACATATAATTCTTTTTTCAGACATTTTACGGGATACATCCCACATGTAGCAGGGGACTACCTAATTTTCGCCTCTTTCTGGAGGCATTGCGTATTCAGTGGTGGAACTCAATGTAGCGAAGATGTGAAAATATAAGAGATTTCATTTCTTCAAGTGGGAATCGAACCTACAACCTGTTGCACTAACACTTACAGTTTTGCGCCTCTACGACACGACTAGCCTCCTAAACGTATTAAATATAATCAAATATTAATTTACCACCATGTAAACTATCCTTAAAGATTAAAGAGAAAATTATTCGAGCGCGAGCGTTTCTTATTAACTTATTTGTCAAGTGAAGCCTTATTTTTACACAATAAAAGTATTTGTTTTGTACCTTATGTAAATATCGTGGTATATTTTTATAAATTAAACCTAATAAAAATTAAAATTTCTTTCAAATTGGCTTCTATGAACACTTTTTTTAAATTAATCATAAACCAGCTTCACGCTGTATCCCGCACACAGCAGGGAAGGCAGAGGGAACCTAGTGTTCCCCACTGGAGGCATTGCGTATTGACCAGCGACACTCAACGTCGGGCTTTGCCTCGTTACCGAAGCAAGGAAATTAAGCTTATACAATATTTCATTTCCTCGAGCGGTAATCGAACCCACAGCCTGTCCAGTTTACAGTCGCAAGTCCGTGCCCCAACACCACGACTGACCTCAAATGTAGATATTAATAAACAAATATATAAATAAACAAACAATAACATTAAAGACATCCAAGACCTCATAATAACACTTATTCCCACCAGCCTAGTACTAACCACATCAAAACACCAGATCAACATAAAATAAGAAGAGCCAACAAAAATAAAGCTAAAACTACCCTACATACAATATAATATAGATAGTATAAAGGAGCTTCAATACGCTACAACTTTTAACATTAATATAGAATACTCGGATGCCGCACCAACGTATGTGTCGATCTTTTATTTTTATGTAGAGTTCGTATGGAAGGGCAATGCTGTTAGTCTGTTTTTACCCGACCGCGGCGAAAAAAGGAGGGTTAATTATTATGTGACTAGCTGTTTTAACTTCACTGTAAACGTTAGAGGGGAAATTAATTATTTTCTTTTTTTTCGCTCTGTTACTAGTACGGCGGAGAAATAAATCTAAGTCCTCTCTGACACGTGAAGGTAAAAAATGACTTCTTCAATTTGAATGAAATTCGAAATATATGAATAAGACATAGAGAATAGAACTGCTCTAAAAATCTGATTTTTGAGATCATATTATGTTCAACAGCATAAAAACCTTCCAAGAGCTTCTCATACTTTTTAAAGATTTTAAGTGTTATTTCACACGAAGAATGGATAAGCCTCTGAAAACCCTCCAAGATGGTTAGGTGCGTTTCCTACAATAACATCTCTAACTTCTCTCACAAATACTTACGGAACTCTATATCAAACCACCACTCCATCCTGACCAAACACCGGTAGCTGACAATGGGGCTCATTTATCAGGCTCCTGCCTTTGCCGCGAGCCACCGCCACCGCCGCCGCCACCGCCACGGCTACCTGTTCGTTATCATAATGACTTCACACTTTGTGTCAATGGGGCACGTAACAACTTAATAAATCTAGATTAATTAACTCTACATATTTATACTTCAATAATAATATTTTTTTTATGTTTAAGTTATTTTCCGGACATAGTAGTGTAGATAGAGGGAACCTGGGAACCTAACGTTAAGACACCCCATTCCCATTGCCACCAGAGCGAGGAAATGAAAATATTAAATATTTCATTTCTTCCAGTGGGAATTGAACCCCCAGCTGCGTCTGTCGCGTTTACAGTAACACGCTTATACCCTTTCACCATGACTGGCCTTTGACATTTATCTTTTTTTATTGTTTGTATCTTGGTATCTTTTATATCAAAATAACTATATCGTTTTCACGAAGCCATGAGATAAAAGGTAAACAAATAAAACAGGTTATTTTATACGATTGATTGAGGTTAATATAGTATATTAAGTAAAAAAAAATGTCTAGGGATTTATGGACGTAAATAAACGATGTCTACAGAATTTATTAACTGATAATAATTATAATTTAAATAGAGATTAGTCGTGACGCAGCGGCACGAGATGTGACTGTAAAACCGACTGGTTGTGGGTTCGATCTCCGTTCTAGGAAAAGAAATATTTATTTACATTTATATTTTCATTTCTTCGCTCTGGTGTCGAGGCAAAGCGCGGCGTTGAGCTCCGCCACTCAACAATGCAATGCCTCCAGTACTTTCCTGGCGGAAAGTGGGGAACGGAGTGTCTTAACACTAGGTTCCCTCTGCTTACCTGCCCTGCGGGTACAGCGTGAAGCTGATTTGATTTGATAATAATAATTGTATTTTCAAATTTTATAAATTGCACATGTACAATATATCATATATTTTTTATAAATTATAAAGTGAAAGGAAACGAAAATAATTATCAATATTTATAGTTTAAAAAAATCGACTTCTTCAATTTCAACGGGATCCTATTATCAAACTATCTTTATAGTGTATCCAATAAAAAAATCATCGTAATCAATTGGCGGAATATTGCGTGAATCGTTCATTTACTTAATGCAAATTAAAGACTTATATAATTGTCTCATGGATACCATTGTCAGAAATGGACCAAAAAAAACCAAGGACCACTCCAAGGTAAGGAGTTAGTTAGTAGGTTCACGCAGTCAAAAAGTTCTGATGTAACAAACTTAAAAATAAATACAGTCGAATTGATAACCGATTTTTTTACAGAATTTGGTTAAAAATAGAGATTGTTTTTATATTTAAATTAAATTGTAAAAATCTAATAACCCTTTAAATTAAGAAACCTTTAAATGTTTCTATTTAGCCCATTTAACGGTATAGACTAAAGATTATTTTTTAATGTACATATTATAATAATATTTAAATACTTGACATATAAAAACACCCAAAAGCCAACTTGTTCTCAAACTTGAGACGCATTTTAATGCTGTAAAAATAAACTACTATAATAAAGTATAGAGCACAGGCACTACGAATATTTTACATTAAAATATGACGTTTTATCATCGGTCAGATTATATCCACCATGTTTACTATCGGTCAACCTGTTGATAAGACAGTACTGTGTGATTCCGTTACTACATTTCTTATTTTTATTAAATTTTTTGTTTTGTTGAGTGTAAAATAGAGTAAACCTAGACCATATTAAATGGAAATTAAAAAAATATAAAAGTTTTAGAAACAGTATTTCTTTGTTTTCATTTTGTCTCATGCATCAAAATAAATAGATTATATGATTTGTAGATGACGAAACTATCCTATACAAATGTATGTGTTTTTCGATTGGAATCAGTTTCTAAGGTTAGTGCATTCAATCAAATAAAAAAAAGGCTAAAGATTTTAATCTTGCATTTAGCGTGGTATTCAGATTTTTATGATTTAAGACATTACATTGTATGAATGTTTAAATTTACGGACTATTTATAGACATTATAATATATTAGCGCTCATTTGAGCGCTAAGATTAGCACTTATTATCTACTTATTAGCAGATAAGTGACTTTATTCTATTTAGGCTATATCTCGCAAGTACCACATAAATTTTGAGATATTGTTAGGTGAATGATGGAACTCAACGTCACGTGTTGTCTTGTTACCAAAGCGAGGAAATGAAAATAATTCAGAAAATAGAAGCAGAATATAGCGCTAAGACGCGCGACGGCCCTCGGCGGTAAATGGGTAAAATAATATATTTTTAGGATAAATATAATAAAATAATATTTCTATTCACAATATATCAAAGAGATCACTGCAATTAACTGACAAAAATCAAATATCGGGACGTCATTCACAACCATTCATGATATTAAGCAAAAAAAAAATATTAAATCGTATATCAGATTTACTCCAAACACCAAAATTAGCTTCGACAAATCCCTCCAAAGCATAAAAGCCGTAAAATTAAATATGTCACTAAACAGAATTAATCCTGAATACAATAACTAATACAAATCGAGCTCCATTCACTTAAAGACATCTAACGCTTACCCAATAATGGATGCTATTGACAATTTATATGATTTTTTTCTATAAATATGGCAAAATAATAATATAATAACACAATTTTAATCTTTAGATTTATAGAAATAGGAGTTATTTTACCATGAGAGAATAAAGCAAAGTTTTTAGTTATAAGCTGTACTGTATTTCCTTTAAGTACAATAAAGCTACAACAAAGCATCGAACCGGAAACAGTACGTTTAAAAGTCAATTTTTTTCTATGAATAGAGTAAACTCCATTGATACTACTTGTTTAAATGTCGCGTAAACTTTTTTTTTTGTATCACATTACGTGTTTTGAGCGGTACTCTGAAGATTGTGAGGAATAATGAACAACATGGTTGAATAGACGCTATCACATCGTATTTGAGAAGATTTTTATAGTATTTAGAGGTAGTTAGTTCGATTCTCGCTGGTAAAATTAATTATATTTATAAATAAAGTAGTAGAATGAGAGAGAGTTAAGACACTGCATTTCGTTAACCTAGAGCTAAGATACTCTATTCTTTGATTTTTCAAGAAATTAAATTTTGAGTGTCGTAATTCAACGTTACATATTGTCCTTTAGAGTGGAGAAATAAAATATTTTTGTTTCTCAGAGATGATGATATATAATTACATTTTAACAAATATTTTTTTACAAATAATTTTGAACAATCTGTGTACTCTACATATATTTATATAAATAAAATTCAATGTTGTATTTTAGTTCTAATTAAAATGCAAAAAAGTTATCGTCAAATGGCATCCTCTTGGACGATTTTGATTCCGATTAACGATTTTATCAAGACGCAGTGCCTTTTCCGGTTCTATATAAATTAAACCGCATACGATACGGTACATAGGTTCAGTTGATAGGAGACAAACGTTGAAGGAAGGAATTTGGACATTTATACTTTATTTATACATTATAAATGGTACGTTATAGGTAGAATTAAAGTGTATGTGAGTAGAATGTATGGATATTTTTCAATTATACATAAATAATTGAAACGAAAAATAATCTTTAACATAATAAGTTTCAGCATAATTCAAATATTATAATAGACACTATCATAACACAGTTGAGAATATACAGACTGTGTTTAGAGGTTGTGGCTGGTAAAATTATTTATATTTAAGAAAAGAAAACTTTTACCAAATGAGCACTTATTAGCATGATCTCTGGTCAACTTTATCGCAATAATCTCTCATAAAATCTTTTATCAAAAGTTATCTGTAACATAAAAGTTTCAGTTTAATCTAATATTATACCTACTAACTAAACAGTAATTAAAATAATTTTCCTTTTTCAAGTCAAATATTATATTTAACTTATCTTCAAATGACAAATGGATAATCTTATTAATACAGCATTTCCACAATTAAGCAAGTCAGGTCGAAGCAAATCTCTAAATCTACGAAAAAAGACTCAAAATCTACTAAAACTTCTAAATTAGATTTCAAGTCCTACAAAATTATAAATTAATCTCCTAAGAAAATAACAAAAGAAATTAAAAACAAACGTCGAAACCCATTAGCGTGTAAAGTTGACCGTGAGTGGAGGTGTCAGCGAGTATCATTAGGCAAATTGGATATATTTTGGGGGCAAAAAATCTGACAAAAACGCCGTCCCAGACAGCGTGGCACCGATCAACGAGACCGACACTAGGAAAATATACTAAATCACCAAAAAAATAACTAAAATTACACCTTATTCATTACTAAATAAGTTCAAATTTGTACGCATTTTGAACTTTGTAGCGTACAAATGTGTTTGTCTGTCGTACGATTTTGAACCCAATACTATACGGTTAAAATAATTTGGTTATTTTCTAAAGGTGTCAGAACCATTTAACTGTCAAAGCTATGGAATTTCATTCATAGTAATGGATAGGACTAGGAAGGAAGTTGCAGGTAGGAAAAAACATTGAATACTTCTAGTCACTATAGGGTGGATTTGTGGGTTACTGCCTTTTATGGTCATATTATTGTTAATTGGGTTGCATATAAAAACGTGTTTTTGACTTTTAAAGTATCAACTATAAATGGATTTCGTTTAAATCGTTGATCTTTGAAAATTTTGGTTTTATTTACTGGTATATGTACATAATAGGTGTGTATTGTAAAATCGTCTTAAAAATAAGCAGGAATAGTTCATTTAAGTAGTTTTTCTTAATTTAATTGTATTCTCTGCATTTACTTTTTTTTCTATCTTAGATACCGTTAAAATAAATGATTATAAGCCCAAACATTTTGTATTGTCAATCAAACCTATAGCCATAGTAACAAATTGCGCCTAAACTGAGCCACTATAAGGTATACCTACTTTTTCAATTTTGTGAATACCTTTCTATCTAGAACAGAAGAAATTTCGTATACATCTAATTGTATGATGATATACAATAAAATATATAATAGTAATTTTATCGATTTATTATTTCAAAAAAAAAATACAAGTTAATAAATAGATAGACAATATTGAATCACTCTGTATAGCATTTTACATTCATAAATATAGCATTCCTGAAGCTCTCAGCCTACACAAACACTCTCACATTACACCGACGACGGCGAGAAAGAGACACACGACTATGATGTTCAAGTCATATTATAAGTAATGAATGTCCTATAAAACGAAAAATCCCTTTTTTCTAGATTCCATAGGAATTTCGGGAAACTCCGTTTCAGGGCCCCATAATACTTCCCACAAAGAATACCAAAACTACTTGCCAAATTTTAGCGTTCTACGCCGCGTAGTTTTGACTGTGCGTTAATGTTTTAATAAACTACGAAAGAGTTTAAATTTTCCATATAAGGTCTTATAATAAAATATTTTGTTTCCAAAAAAGAAATATATTAAAAAATATATTATTAACCTTAAAAAATTGTCAAAAGAGGACTCGAACTCGCTACTCTTGTAAACGGTACGATTTGCTAATGCGAGTTCGTTTGCATTAATTCGAATTTCGAGTTCAGTCGAGGACATTAATTATTCTTTATTCATATTTTTATCTTTTTTTCGCTATATACATACATACACACATACATATAGTATAGTGTAGACGATGGTACCTTTGTGTTCTTTCAACAATCTGAAATTGCTTGCAATAATCATAATAAATCTATTTTCACTCGTGACGCAGTGGCACAAAGTATGACTGTAAAACCGATTAGTTTTGGGTTCGATCCCCACTCGAGGAGATGAAATATTTACGTAAATTTATATTTCCATTTCTTCGCTCTGGTGTCGAGACAAAGTGCGGCGTTGAGTCCTACCACTCGATATGCAATGCCTTCAGAATTCGGCAGAAAGTGGGGAACGGAGTGTCTTAACACTAGATTCCACGAAGAAAAAATAAAACAAACTGTAGTGTTGATAGTGAATAATAAAAAGTCTACTCACGGTTTACACTGAGTATATTCAACACCTCTTTAGAGTACATATAGTTTGTATATCACGACACAGTTTATACAAAAGTCAACCACAAACATATGTATAAAAGAGAACACAAAAAACACATTAATATAACAAATATTATAACAAATAACTGAGAAAACAATGGAACGTATATAAAGCGCATCGCGTGGCAAGTATCGACTGTTATATATAAAATATGCCGTCGACAAGAGGGTAGGCGTAAAATGTTAGAACACCTTACCGGTTCGGTCGACGGCAGTGAGCGCTTTTATATAATAATAATAATAATAATAATTTATTTAGCAAAAATCATCGTGTACAGTTAACAAAAAGTACTGACGCCTGAACTAGGATTCCCTGTGTTTCAGGCCGCCAGGTCCTTCCCCTTAACAAACATCAAGAACATTAAAAACACTTTTAGTATTATTTATAGATTAATAATATAACTAACTAGGATTATTTATAACTAACATTGAATTACAACATTTAATTATTATAATGTGTGAATAG